>VDFB02058098.1:0-49202 GCA_007258455.2 Sequoia sempervirens
TCATTCGCCTGATTTCTTTGCAGGAATTGGAAGAGGTCATTTTTGGGATGAATAAAGGTAAAGCCCCAAGACCGAATGGTTTTCCTATTAAATTTTTTCAGTCCAATTTTGGGATATTATTAATTTGGATTTACTAGAGGTTGCATGGGAATCTCTACACAGTAAGCAGATGCTTCATGCTTTTAACTCTACTTTTTTAGTTCTTATTCCTAAAAAGGAAGGTGTGGATCGACTTGAATTCTTTTGACCTATTGCTCTCTATAATGTGGTGTATAAAATTATTACTAAATTGATCACTGAGAGGCTCAATGTTTTCCTTCCTTCTATTATCTCTGAGGAACAAGGAGGTTTTGTTGCTGGCAGACAAATACTTTCCTCAGAGATCATTCACTCCATGGCAACTTCCAAGGAGAAGTCTATGTTCATCAAGTTGGATATGGCCAAGGCTTATGATAGGGTTAAATGGAGCTTTTTGCAAAGAATTCTCTTAGGATTTGGTTTTAGCCCAGATTGGGTCAGCTAGACTATGAGTTGTGTTACCTCTTCCTCTTTTTTTGTTCTTATGAATGGGGAACCTTCTGAGCTCTTTGCAGCTTCCAGGGGCCTTCATGCAAGATTCAAGGCTGGTGTTGGGGCAATGGGCTTTTACAACTCTCTCATCTTCAGTTTGTGGATGACACTTCTCTTATGGGGAGGGCTTGACTTCAAGAGGTTGTCTCTTTTAGGCATGCTTTGGATATTTACCTTGTTACTTTGGGTCAGAAAATCAATTAGCACAAGTCTTCTATCTTCTTTTTCAATACTCCTTAAGCTATTCAATGATAGATTGCTGACATTTTGAGGTTTCAGATTAGCTCTCTTCCCTTAGTCTATCTGGGAATACCTCTTGCTATTGGTAGGCAGCACAGGTCTTCTTGGCAAAATTTGCTTGATAAGTTGTGTGGTAAATTCAATCATTGGACTCATCGATGGCTTTCTACTACTGCGAGAGTGACACTTTTAAAGTCTGTCATCCAAGCTCTCCTATTTATAGAGGTTTTGTTCAGGCGGATCCTTTGTATTTCCTAAGGGAAATTGATGCTCTCTCACGATAATTTCTCTGGAGTGGTAACTTGCAGTCGACCAAGTGGAGTCTTGTTAAGTGGGATACAATGTGCAGGCCACAGAAAGAGGGGGCATTGGACTACATTCTATTGATTTAAATGGGCAATCCCTTGCAGCCAAGTTATATTGGTGTTGGTGTACTAGTCAGAATCAACTTTGGGCTCGCATTCTTACCCATAAGTATCTTAAGGATGTTAATTCTTTTGATGTTCCTCGTCTCCCTTTAGAAGGAAGGGGATTACTGATTTGGAATACCCTCAAATCGGGGCTCAGTTGGTTAAGAAGGGGATTTTTTGGATATGTCATTCAGGTTCTCAAGCCCTTTTTTGGTGGGATTCTTGGGATGGTCACCCTCCCATTCTGTCTGCTTATCCTCACCTCCAGTTTCTTTGTGATCATTTTACTGTTGCAGGTTGGAATAAGGTTGAGCATTACAAATTTGTTCAGAATATTGGTTTGGTTGCTAGCCTTAGATGGAAGCACTCCTCATATTGGCCTCCAGGAGGATCAGAGGAGGATAGGCAAGAGCTGGCTTAGATTTTGGCTTCACGGGAATGCAATTCCATGGCGGGGCGGGATGTTTTGGCTTGGAGTAATAGTGATTTATCTAGTAAGTATTTTGTTTCAACTGGTTATAGCGAGTTGCTTAGGTAGGTGTTTGGGGACATTGAGATTCCTTGGTGGAAACAAGTGTGGAATAAATTTTCTTGGCCCAAGTGCAATTTTTTTATATGGCGGGTGGTCCAGAACCGGTGTTTACTTGGGATAACATGGGCAAGAGAGGGTTCTAGGGTCCCTCGATGTGTGTTTTGTGCAATAACGGTGAAGAAAATGTCTCTCATCTCTTCTTCCAGTGTTCCTTTTATAGAAGGATTTGGCACCTTTGGTGGGAACTATGGAACCAGGCTTGTTGGCATGTCTCTTTTTGGTGGAGTTCTTTGCCCAGTGGAGGAAGGCCCCTATTAAGATCTCTTTTCTTCAAGTTACCTGGGCTCTAGGACCAACTTTTATTATCTGGCATATCTGGTTGGAGAGGAATCGTAGGATTTTTCAAGATGTGAAACTGGTGGTCCAACACTTGTGGTGGAGGATTCTTCATTCGGTGGGAGAAACTATTGTGGCTAAGTGTGACTTGGCTGAGAGTGTGGATCCACAAGAGGTTACCTTTTGTACTCATCTCAATCTTCCTCTTCAGAGGGTGGCTGCTCAGAGTGCTGGTCAAATCAAGAGAAATAGATGTCATCACCCCCTTCGAAAGATAAATAGGGAGGGGCGTTGGTGCCCTCCCCCTTAGGGTGTGTTGAAAATCAACACTGATGGTTCTTCTCATGGAAATCCTGGTCATGCTGGTATTGGAGGTGTTGGATGGATGAGTTCTGGGACTGTTGAGTTTATCTTTTCTATTTATAAGGGCTGGTGCACTAATAATGTGATGGAGGCTCTTGCCATTTTATGTGCTATGGAGTGTGGTTGTGCTCTTGGGTGAAGACAAATCATGTGTGAATTAGATTCTTAGGTGGTTGTGACTTTGCTGAAGAGGTAGCAATTATAGGACGTCAGTTGGCGTTTGGGTGTTATTATTAAACAGATTATTAATCTGTGTGCTTCCTTTGATTTTGTTTCCTTCTGTCATATTCCGCGTGAATGGAATGGGGTTGCGAATTGTTTGGCTAAATGGGCTTCAGATCATTTGCATGATTGGAATATTGTGGACATGGGCCAATTACCCCTAGATTTGTCTCAAGAGTTGGACCAATTAGTGGAGATTGATAGGGATGTGTAATTCCCTTGCTTTGTACTACTCTTTATTGGATTGAATAAATTTTTACCCCTCTTTTAGTTTAAATATTATCTCTAAAGAGCAATCCCATCAACAATAACCTTCAAGATAAAACCTACAAATTATCTAAAGGAATGCAACCGCTTCAATCATTTCAGAATTTTATAAAATCCATCTTCTATGTAGCAGAAAAATGTAAATGTTTTGGACAATCACGAAGTTTTTAGACATGACATTAGAAGGGCATAGACAGAGGCTAATGTGGAATGTATCAAAATGTAAATGTTTCATGAACAATATAATAACTGTCCATAAAATTGGGAACTGTACCAACATGGACAATATTTATCATTATGATTTATCTAAATTGAAGCATGTTTCAAGTCTACAATTAGAAGTTATATTGGTTTGTTCATTTGGCATATAAGGTCAAAGTTTCATAAAAAATTAAAATACAAAGGAACACTCATAACTTTTATTATGAAAAGGTTTGGTTCACTTATTCCCATAGTGATTTAGCATTCCACTTTCAAATAAATGTGTACAAGGTAGTTGAGTTCAACATATTCTCTTTTTTAACATTAGATTATTTTATCATTCATCTGAAGCTATTGAAATTGAAAATATACTTGTCCTATAAAAAATTACAGTGAGCTACAGTAAGTGATTACATGAGGTGTAATACATCAATATGAATTCATCAATTTGCACCATTAAAGGCAATAAAAAAACACCATGAATTGTGCATTCAAATATTTTGACCAAATTTAAGCTAATACTTCAACATTAAGTACCAATTCAAATAGCACCCAAAGTCTGTATTTATCATCTTCATGGTTTAGAAAGTGAAAACCCAACTCTGGTGAAAATCTACATTATAGGCAGAAATTACCTGAAACATATTTTGAGGATTCTACCCTTGTTTAGGAGTTTCTACTAATCTCTCAGCGTCCCAAAAGTTTCAGAATAAAAAAAAAAAAAGAACAAATGTTGAGTAGCATATCAAAGGAAAAGTAGACTAAACCAAGCATCATCTCAAATACTAATAATTGGTTGATAGCTCAGTCCCTGGGGGTGGTAGGGGGGCTCATAAGCAGAATATATATTTAGCCAAGCACATAAAAAAAACTCCAATCAAAAAATGGTAGAATGATGAATCTTTATTAAAAATATTAAAGAGATTTCTAGCATTTAAGCAAAGGAAAATTGACTAGAGTGGAATCTTAATCCTTGTTTGAAGGCTTCATATACAAGATCAAAGTACATATGTACACAGAGGAAAGACACTATACTCATGCCACATTATACATACTTTTGGGATTCCAAATTTGTAATCTTACCTAACTATTATTCTCTCTCGTGTTCTTTGAGACCCAATTTATTTTACTTTTTTGGACCTCCTTATCCTTAGTAGAGAAAATGCTTAAAAACTTGAGAATGCCTATCAACCCATTTGAAAACCCACAAACTGCAAACTTTGTACATAGATTTACCTAGTTAATCTATGTAGACTACAATATATATACAATGGATGGAGAAGAAGGCAGCAGGCAGCTACAGTTAATAGGGCCCAGGCTAGGCAACTCGAGAATGGGAAGTACAATGCAATCACCATCAAAACTTTAATAGTGATTCATCTGTCCAATGCACTAGTCACTACCCTACATTTGGCAGTACAAGAGCATTAGCACTATAGCCTGCAAGGAGTAGTATATGCATGATTAACGAGTACCAGTTTAGTGATTTATAAGACTAACCAGTCATATACAGTTAGGCTTTTGGGTTTTGCTTTCTCTCTTTTTTCAGATCCCATTTTTGTTGGGGTTCTGGTGGTTCTCCATGGATTTTCTCGCTATCATGGTGTCCCTGAAACAAATTGTAGATTTCAGAAATAAAAAAATGATAGAAGATCCCATACAATTTGACCCATAATGTTTAAAGATGACCTACTTTCATATTCTTTCTAGGCCATATGCCATTGCAATTTCCTACCCCAACCACAAGAAGCTTGTATTTTAAGTGTAAAATTGAAGAAATATGGGGTTTCCAAAACTTATAGAAGAACAAGAATGCTAAAATGTATCTAGATATTTTATGGATGTTAAATTACATTGAAACCTTGCATTGTTGCCATATAGATTTAACTAAATTTTAATCAACTTCAAAAATTATGTTGATAAGGAAGTTGTGACTTGATTTAATAGCATTCGGCAAATTCACCACCAACAATTCACCAATGGAAAATTCACTGTCAACAATTCACTGTGGGAAAATTCACTGCCATGACAATTCACCATGCGAAAAATTAATTGCATGAATTTTTGATGGTTAATTTTCCATGGCTGTGAATTGCTAGTGGTGGTGAATTTTCCATCAGTAAATTGCTGGCGGTGAATTTTCCTAAAGTCGATTTAATCAATCTTGTCACACTTTTTAGCAATCAAAGTTGACTGTAAATCACTTGCAACTACAACTAATGGTTGTAAATTTTGACTTAGAAGAAATTTAACACTTTAAAGTGATTAAGAACATTTGTAATCAAGAATCATTAATGTAGGAATTACTTTTCTCAACTTGATCAAGTGAAGATGACAAAGAAACTTCACTTGACACTTGAAAAACAAACATGACTAAGTTAGGAATTACAACTTGATGATGCATGTCCACATATAAAGCACAAAAAGTAAAATAAATTCCATTTGCTAAACTAAAAGATAAAAATTTCAAGCATAAAAACATTCATCTTTCATTTTGTAATGCAAAATTAACTTCACCTCTCCATTTACATTTACCTTTTCACAAACTTTATCCACATGCTTCTCATTTGTGTCTAATTTTAGTTGTAACATTTGACTTTTCTTGTACTTCTAATTGCAAATGTCACAACAACATAGTTTTAACACACACCCCATCTTAATTGTATGTGTTTTAAACATATATACTTAGAAATCTATTGAAGATAAACATTTCATTAAATTTCCCATTAACATGCCTTATGTTTCTTTCGCAAAATTTTAGATTCAGGGTCACCATTACTAGAAGCATCAACATTTTCAACATTTTCTCCTTGTATGAATGTTTGTTCATGTTTTGACTACCAAATTGAGCCAATCATGCATATATATATTAATGTTTTCTTAGACACACTCATTATCAAAGTGTTTCAAATCAAATCCCTAAATGTTAGGTGCATTTTCCTAGTTATTTATCCTTGATAGATCTCACCCACTACACATCCTCACTTTTTATTAAAATAGGACATATGGAGCCCTTGATTTCATTTTCTACGCTTCTATTTTCCACATTTAATTCGAGTGATGCATATACATATACCTACTCAAAAGTTTATGCCTAATCAAAATGAAATAGGATCTACGTAAATCATTTTTTGTCCATGTATAGATAAAATAAAATAAGTGTTAATAAATTTAAATAATTTTTCTTATGAATTTAAACATTTTTCTTAGTTTTTAATTCTCTAAGGTTGAAATAGGCTCTAGATTTTAATTTGTTTAACTTTTTCTTACATGCTTAGTTGAGATGGTCAAACATTTTCAATTTAGAAATCCTTAACATTTTATTGAATGTGATTTGATAAAATTTGAAAGATTGATTGGAAACCCCAAGCATCTAAGAAACTTTTGCTACCTAAGATAATTTTCAATTCGAAAGAGCTCATTAAAATTAGATATAGAATCTAAAAAAAATTAATTTTAATATTTTAAGCACAAATTTATCTTTTGACATGAACATAGATTTATTTTGAAATAAATTTTTCTTATTATTACATCAAATCTATACTAAATTTCTTATCTTTTCCATTATAAATATTATATATTAAAGAAGCTTCTCAATTTAAAAAAATTAAAGATTCCATTGTCCTTACTTTATTTTATTTTTCAATTAAAAAATATTCTCAATAACTTTAACATTAATTAAAAGTATAAAATTTCCACAGATGTCGCATTTCTAGATTCCACTTTATATTATTGACATTACAAAATTACACAGGAAATTCCCATATCAATTCCAATATTATTCTGACTGGGCAGCCGACCAACCCTTTCAGGAGACTGGGTCTGTATAGGGCACTCTAATAGTTGGACTATGAGCGTAGGATGATGAGGTGAAGCAGTCATCTTATAGCGATTCTATTAATATTTTATTATGGAAGCTGGACTATCCAGCACACAGGATGCCCATTTGACCGTTTGTTACTGTAAGCTGGTAGACAGTACCTAACACTTCATTAAAAAAGAATGCCATGCTTATGTTCTGAAAATCTGTAATTGCTGTAATAAAAGCTTGTGGAGTTGTTATAGTTGAAGCAGATTGGGTTGAAGCTTTTGAGTAAAGAATGGCAGAGAATGGTAAGGAGATGTGTGTGACAGGAGGCACAGGATTCATTGCTGCTTATCTTATTCGTGCTCTGCTCAATAAGGGTTACATTGTTCGTGCTACTGTTCGTAATCCAGGTATGTCATTCACAGATATTTGCATAATTACAAATTTCTTCAGATGCTTTTGAAGTATCGATGTCTCCTATATAGGGTATAGAAAGATTTCTTTTCATTTTAAAAAATAAAAAATGATGTATTTGCCTGTGATTAGATAATATGGAGAAGATAGGTTATCTATGGGAACTGCCTGGTGCAAAGCAGAGGCTTAAAATAATGAAAGCAGACCTGTTAGAAGAAGGCAGCTTTGATGAAGCAGTAAATGGAGTGCATGGGGTGTTTCATACTGCTTGCCCTGTCGTAGTACCAAATGATCACAACATCAAGGTAGGTTGTTCTCTGCTGGATTTTTTTTTACTTTTTATTTTTGTGTGTTCTAATGACATAAATTGGTTTAGTTTTATTGTCTGTGAAATGTATTGCCAAGCAGGAGGCCTTCGTCGATCCTAGTGTTAATGGCACTCTCAGTGTCCTCAAGTCTTGTTCAAGATCACCCTCTGTAAAGAGGGTGGTGCTTACATCCTCCTGCTCAGCTATCAGATATAACTACAAGTCTACAATACTCAAGAGCTTTCTCCTTTAGATGAGTCCCATTGGAGCAATCTTGAATACTGTAAACAGTATAATGTAAGCATAAATACCCTCCTTTGAAGATTGTATTTCACCAGTTAGAAGCATTGAGTTACTGTTATAAGAGTAATTAATAGGCACAGCATTCTGTGAGTGTAATAGTAAACTTAATCTCTTGATAAAGACCACAAAATGCTCCAAAAGATCTCCATAAAATTATCCTTGAAAGCTTGTACTTCTTAGGTTCAATTCATATCTGCATAATTCTAAATATAGTGTTACGTTTTTACTGCAGCTTTGGTATGCATATGCAAAAACTCTTGCTGAGAAAGAGGCCTGGAAGTATGCAGAGGAGCAGGGTCTCGATCTGGTTGTGGTAAACCCATCATATGTTGTTGGGCCACTTCTTGCACCTGAACCTACCAGCACTCTTTACTTAATCCTGAACTTAATGAAAGGTTGGGGTTACGGGTGAAAATTTGAGAATTCTGAGTATTTAAATAATTGCGAAGTTATAGATTTTTTAAAATTGCACATTTTATGAAAGGGTTGTAGTTCAATTGATTGAGTACAATGGGTGAGCGTGATGGTATGGTATGATATAAGAGATGAGGCTGGAATCATGCTCTGAACGACTTTGATGGAATGGGTACCCCTCAATCCTTGACTCTCAATCAGAAAGGTGTCAGCACAGACTTGTGCCCCTGTATTGAATAGCAAAACAATCTTGTGACAGATATAAAATTCTATGTTTTCTTTAACAATGCACGTCTGGAAGAGAGACATGGTTTACAAACATATTTATGTTACTGCATTGGGTATGGGTATGTTTTTTTTACTATGAAAGGACATGCCTCTAATAATGGGTTGCTTGCAGGAGGGAACAACAAAACATACCATAATATGAGGTTGGGGTTTGTTCACATTGATGATGTAATAGCAGCACATATAATGGCTATGGAGGTACCATCAGCATCAGGGAGAATTATATGTTCTGGTGCCGTTGCTCACTTCGAAGAAATTGTGAAGATGCTCAAGGAAAAATATCCCATGTACCCAATTGCAGACCAGTAAGTTGTCCATATTTATAGTCTAGTTAGGACCCTAGGGAGAGGTTTTACTTTCAAGTGTTTTAGTGGAGGTGATATGGTTTTTACTTATCCAACATAAAAGCACTATCCAAATAGCAAACAGGAAAACGTTCTTCATCGTGATTAAGTTTAAGTTTGGGCAACTTAAGTAATGTTTTTCATTATGATTACTGCAGATGTGGAACAGAGGAAGGCAATGCGATACCTCATACAATGAACACTGGTAAGATCAGAAGCCTTGGATTTGGCAACTTTAAAAGCCTTGACCAGATGTTTGAAGATTGCATTAGAAGCTTCCAAGAGAAAGGGCTGCTGTAGAATCTTCCTTGAATGCGAATAAGAACTGTAATTTTACGGCAAAACTTCTGTACTTAAGTTTTATTGAAAAGTTAGATTAATGTATATTGAAGCGTTGACGAATGAGATGTGCAAGATATTTCCAGTTCTTAATGAGTTTTCTGCCATCTCGCAGCTTACACATAAAGTACATAAAGTGGATGATCTGTTGGAGGTACAAGAGTTGTATGGGGTAGTGTGGAGACTCGAACTCAGCAAAAACTTCACAAGCAATTTAGTGAACTCTTTTGAAAATCTCTTCAAAACTTATCAATTAAAGATTATATAAATGTAATGGTGAAAACTGCATATCCAATTACATTTGTTTGAAAGTTTATAATACCTTCTCACCGAATCCAATTTGAACATAGTTTGTAATCATGATGCTCTGAACTTTCCACATTTCATTGAGGCGTTTGCCCTATTTCTAGAGGAAGAATAATTCTATGTGGAAGTTAAGTCCACATGTAGAGGGGAATTTTGAACATATCCTTTTAATTTTTACCAGTAATCTAAAGATACTATGAAACCGTTTGTCATCACATTTAATTTAAAAAATGTAATGGTTCCACCAATGCAAGGAACGTGGCTTGATATACTACTCACCACTAACCTAACCTTCCCTTCCCATTCAAAAGTAGAGAAATCTGAGCTGAGGACTAAACTTTGTTGTTCACAACATATCGCATGAAGCTCAAAATCTTTTTCATCTTCTACCTCATCATCTAAATGATGAGAAGCTAGAGATGATTCTTTCTCATGTTTCTTTAATATGTTCGTTGAGTTTTCAACATCACACCAAACTTGCAATGCTATTTGTTGTATCACTATAAGACATTCTAAGAATACTCTGGCCCTTTTTCTATCATTAGAATCCATCACATATGCTGCAAAATTAAAATTAATCAATAAAAAAATTGTACTTAAGAAATTAAAAAACAAGATCTATGCTCTAAATATTGTAATTACAAATACAATGATACTATTTGAGATAACAATATGAATAAGAATTCATAATGCTTAGCAGGACAGTCCTAGGGGAGAGCTCATAAGAAACTAACCTACCTATGTATCTCACAAAATTAGAGGCACCATAGTTCATCAACTTAATCAATTAACCTTACTCAATTGCCTTCACAATTGACATTGAAAACACAAGTATAATTACCAAGCAGTGGTAAACTGTCATAAATTCATCATTTCTCAATGGAACTTGAAATTTTCAAAAAAGGTAAGGATTCAGTAAAACCCAAAAATGGATTACTTAGACTGCAATTCTATTTGAGCAATTTCCACTACAAATAGCTTGAACAGCCAAAACAACCATATTACTACATATTATGCAAGAGTTATGCCCCAGCTTGTACACTATAAGATACATCTAATTAATGAAGTACTACAATTAAGAAAAACAGGTTTACCACATTTAAGGGATAACAACATACTAAATAGATACTGATTTAGAGCATGGTTCAGTGACAACATTATGCAACTGCACAAAGACTTTATGCATTGTTTATTGCCAAAACAGTGCAAAGAGCCCAAATTTTTAACAAGTAAAAATACTGTACTATAACTATCCAACATAGTGGTAGTAAATTATCAACCAGTGTGGACCGGTGACAAAATACCAAATCTTTACACATTGCTTACATCAAAACAACTTACTCTGCTTACCTTAAATTACTCAGTGATGACATTTTTTTTCTCTAGGCCACATACAATTCCATTATGCTTAAAAGTTAATATCATTTCTTCGACATTATTAATGTCTACCGACCTTTATGCTATATGATAATGGACATGGTTCTATAATACAGATCAGCAATGTGAATCAATTACAAAATTACAAATATATGGTTGATAATATTGTAATTACAAATACAATGCTACAATTTAAGATGACAATATGAATCAATATAAAAATAAATAAAAAAATAGAGGTCAACCAAATTTATTATACACAGCCCCAATTTATGACTAAAAGAATTTGTGACAGCTCTTTTGCAAAATAATTACCAATGTGAAGCAAAAGCATGAAAAGTTTACCTAACAAGGACTATCTAAAATTTTCAATAGATTGTAACCGTTACAAGCACAAGAACTTGCATAATGATTTTTCATCAAATGGATTTTTTAATGCAACAAATCAAAAGGTAAGCCATACAGAGATATTGAATCACAAAATGATATATTATGGTGGAATGAATTTGCATTTTCAGTTTGCTGAATCTTTTATTTGATATTTTGTAGATGTTGCCAACTCAGCTATGGCTTCATTCGATCCAAGATGAGTCCAAGCAAAGTAACTATTGAAAGCTTTTTGCATATGTTAGTATATACCCACATGAAGTTGTATGTGCTTAGTTTCTTTGTTCCCCATAACTTGAGACCCCTACAGCGGTGATCAAAACAGGAACTATCATACCATTACTAATGATCTTATTAGATGTGTTCACCATCAGCTTGGCTACTTATATAAATTGATTTGTTAATGCAACTTAACAAGCACTTTCTGGAGCTGCTGAATTATCCCAAAACATGGCTGCACTATTAGTCAACCTCTTCGATAGGCAATATTGATCATAGGGTGATTTTATAGGCATCTTTGGCTTTCACAGTTTTCAATGGAATGTGGCCTTGCTTGTCACTTAATATGGAAGTTCTAGTGGTCTTATCAAAGTGTCATAATATTTACAAAATTACCAGAACCTACAGAACCATGGAAATATATTATCAAGCTGGCTTATGTTCTCCACCACCCTTGGAGAGCAGGGAGACTAATGGACTAGCTGACAATGCATGATAGTTATGTAATAACTGTACCAAGCAATGAAACATGTCATGATCATGGCAACATAAGAATGAACCTTTTGAATTTTAACAATTAAACCAAATAAATTCTAGGCAAATCTAGAGGCAGCCAGAGTAATTAGAAAAGACGTGTTAAGGCCAAAGTTTGTTCACTAGTCCACCCAGGAACTGAACTGAAGCTACTTCAGACCATAAATAGTATTTCCTCCATACGTATGTCCTGCCTTATCTGAAACTACTTACAAAAACCAAACAGTAATACTTGTAAGAGGTAATGGGAAAGAGAATTTTAACAGAGCTTTACATGCTTGGTACAATTCCTTGATGTATTAATTGCAGATCCGTAACAATCTATAGAGAGAATTATTGAAAAAAAACTTTCATTTAACAAGTTTACTACCTGCCAGTTAAAAATACATGTTTTAAAAAAAATTAAATGAAAGTTGTTTTTCAGTAAAACTGTGAAGGCCAAAGATGCCTATAAAATCACCCTATTAGTCAACCTCTTTGAAGGTCAAGGGAAATAGTTTTATAGGCAATATTGATCATAGAATTTGATCATGCAAACAAAATTATGTTTCAGAAGTACAGTAGATCTTGAAGTATTTTTCTTCTTATTTTTGATGAGCTGATTTAGATTGAGTTTCTCAGAGTTTCTCGGTGGAATTTAATGCTTTACTCATTGCACTGCCACTTGATTGTGTTTCTCTCTTAATTCTCTTAGCTTCGATTAGAACCATTGTGTTTGTAATGCTCCAACGAACTTTACTTTTTGCTTGAGAAGGTACATTACATTGATTTTCTATGACTTCTACTTCACTAGTTGGAACTACCTTTTCAATGACCCCTTCTTCATTGTTCACTTGTGTATTAGGAACAAAATCTAGGTAATGATCATCATTAGAGGAGAACAAATTTTTAGTTATGCCATCTTGTGAAAGCAATGATGTAAAATTCAAGAAACCATGTCGAGGAATTGGATGGTATGTAGTGTTATCCATGGAAAATAATATCTTGTTGGACCTTACATTAAAACAACCAAATTGACAACATTGAGCCACCTCAAAATAACTATTAAAAAATTATGGACAATGCATATTAGATAAAATTTGGATGAGGGATAGAAAAATAAAATTAATTTAACCTTATAAAACAAAACAAAGATCTCTACAGAAGTTCTAATACCAAAACAATTTTAGAGAAAAACAATAAAATATGGTTTGGATCAGCATAGAAATAGAAAAACATGAAAAGCATATAATGGATATCAGTTGTATTTTAACAACATAAAAAACTAATTCTACATGTTTGGGTTACATTAAATAGTATTGAATGGTGAACTGGATAGATTTAGTGTTGATTTTCAATGATCAATGGCTCCTGCTATTTGAATGCATTATACAGTCCACTAAACCCATTATTAGAAACAATCCACCTTCCCTTAATATGACACCTTACAAATACTTCCCCTACAAATTAATGGACATGACAAATTGGGATATTACTAAAATGCCTACTATTTTGATCCATCGATCCCCTACTATCCAAAAATGTTGTCGTGCACCCAATACTCTCCTCAACTCATATTATGTTTGTTGACCATAGTGTAATCTTCATCTTATTTATTTCATATTTGATGAATGTTCAGTATAATTTCAGATTTTGTAGCTTGTAACTCCTCTTGTCAATCTATTCCCTGACAATATGGATTGACTCGAGACTAAATTTTAAGGAATCTAACCCCATGTAGCTTATGCTGAGTTAAATGATTTGGTTAATCTATCTATATTTCAAATATTCAAAACTTTGGCTATTCCCTTTCATTTGCTCTGATCATCTAATAGCATAATGGATGGAACGATAGAGATCCATTCTCATGTATGCTATATGTGGATTGAATGGTGGAGATCCATTCTCATGTATTTGAAGTAAACCTCCCCATTTATAGTGTATGGTGCATGTTTGAGCCTAAGCGTGTGTACCGTGTTCTTGTTTAATATAGTCACATGTCTTTTCTTGTTAGGAAATTACATTTAAGCTTATTTTTTTTATTGGAAGAAGTAAACTAATCAAATTACAAATCTGGATTACATAGCTGTAGCAAACACAACATCTAAAAGATTGCAAAATAAAGGCTTGTAGTAACCACATACCAATTACAAAGCCTCCAAACAATTGTAGAACAACAACAAAACAAGCAATAGAATTTTAGTCCATAACAACAATCTCAAGTAGAGATGCAAAGAATAGTAAAGAGAGGAAAGAACAAGTGTTGGAAAAAAAATAGAATGTCCATCACCATCCAAACATACATCAACACAACAAACTAAACCCGAAGTCCAGTTGTGTTGTCACACCCCGTCTTGTTATTACTGATTTACTTTTACCTTCACAAGTAAATAGGATGGTAAATGCAATCATGATTTTGATATGTTTGTAAATGAATGGAATACTGAAATAGGTATTATTTGAAAGTGTTGACAAATGCTTTGAAAGAGTAGTTATGTTTACATTGATGAAGAACATACATTGCTATATATATGAATATGCTAAAGTTTAAGATGCATATGGATTTATTATGAATGTCTAACTACCATTGCAAATGTGCTAAGTTGGTTGTAGGGACATGTTCAATCCTCTAAAAGGGAGGGGAAGTATCACTCAAGAGAAGTGATTGGTTGGATAACCCTTAATGATACCTATTTGAGCTCATACACACACTCACAGTAGAATGGTTGAATCAAGTTATTGTGTTGAGAATTGGTAAGTCATCCTTAGTATGATGTGTTTGCATTAGTGAGGGTCTTGATTATTGTTGATGCATTCTTGGATGATGTTTATATGTTTGGAGCTTATGAGCTCCTCCTTATATTACTATACTTGATTGATGAGTTGAATATACGTTGAATGTATATATATATATATATATATATACATATATGTATATATGTATATATATATATATATACATATATGTATATATGTATATATATATATATATATATATATATATATGTATATATATATATGTATGCAAATGCATGTCGATGATAGACCACATGCATGGAGGAGCACATACATGAGAGTACATAGGTATATGTACCTATGCACAATTATGAACGGATTGCTTATGAGCATGGTGTTACCGAAGGGACAATGCAACATGTATGTATACATCACAAGTATATTTCCTACCAATAAGATAGTAATTGTATATATTATTGATTGTATGAATAAGTATTGATATATATGTCTATATGTTTATATATGCACATGTTGATATACGTGTATGTCAGATATAATGGGATGTCCATATGAGTAAGTCAACATATGTATAAATATACATATATGTATATAGATATTAATATGATGTTATTGTGAATTTAATCACATGATCATAATCATTTGAATATCAAATGGATTACTCAAATGAATTCATCTATCAATAATTATACGTGTATATAAACATATATATGTATGTATTTGCGTATAAGTGTTGGATGCTATGTATACTATTTATGGCCGAGTAAATGTATATCATACATTTGATTATCGAATGATTTTTGGAAAAGTTAATATATATATTATATATGTTTGTAAACATATATATATAATATATGGATATATATATTATATTTTATATATAGTATATATTAAATGCAAGATTAAATGATTATTTTATTTTAAATTGCTATAATACTTATACATGGCACATAATGTTCCTAGGAAACAAGCGCAAAGGTATATAGGTTGTTTATAAACTAAGAAGCTACAAGTATCTTTCATAAAGGAATGATGGAATATACATTGCCTGTAGCTGAGTATTCATGCACCATGAAAATTTGTCTCAAATCTAAGCAGGTGAATTAGGCACAGTCTTGGCATATATTAGTGAGTAAAAGGTTTTGTAGAGTCTTAGATTTTGCATGAAGCAAGGCATAGGTAGTTTGATTGATGTTCAAAACCAAGGGAAGGTGCAACGCCATCATACAAGCAAGACTTTGCAAGGTAAGTGTGATAAAGGAAGATTTGTATATCTGATATGCAAAGTATTAGAGGTCGAACAATGCAAGTAATGTGCAATAAATCAGGTCGATATGAAGAAGTGAACCATAGTCGATACCATTTGAAATGCATCACTATTTTTAAAGTAGAGAATTACTCCAAACTTGGAATGCTATTATCCACAGGAATAAAGTGATGAAATATTAAAGCCTACTTATTAAAGTTCTTTAAACACATGATAATAGGAAACAATAAACAACATATAATGTGCTGGTCAAAGTACTATCGAATGCTATCATTAGGGAGTCGACTCATCTTTTATCTGTTGCACAATGAAGCTATGACCAAGTTGACATAGTATAAGTGTTTCCTGCAAACATAAGATTGTTTCAATGACTTAAACCATGCCAAAAGATAGGAAAGGTAGCTGCAACGTCGCACCAACATATGAGAATTCTATATTCTATAGAAGTGTAATTTGGGTTGCAAGTCAATTGTCATCATTTGGGAAATGTGCACATTTGAATTAGTCTTAAGTTGTTGTCAACTTAAAAGGGTCAATTTGTAGTATATTATGTTGAGTTTACACTCATATTTCTACCACCTTTTAGTTGTATGAAGTGAGTTGACCTGCATGAAGAAATGTGTCGACTGGCATGCCTTTTTTGTAGGCTACAATGTCTCAAGTTTTTGTATAAATAGAGGGCTTGTTCTCTCATTTGGGACACACTTAATCTGCAAATCTATTCTGTTGCAAATATTCTGAGAGCTTTATTTTGTGAGAGCATTGAGATATCTTGTGAAAGAGGACATAGTGAAGTATCGCTTTGAGTGGAAAAGCGAAGGCTAGCAAGCTGTCAATAGAAGGTTATGCATCAAGTCAATCAATTGGGTCAAGCATATTATAGGCATGAGGATCTAGTCTTCTCTTATTTATCTTTATTTATGAAAGAATGATATTTGAATGCTTTGTTTGAAACTACAATGATATTTGAATGCTTTGTTTGAAACTACTTGAGAATACATGCATTAGGAAATCATAGCATTTTCTTTGGAAAGGAAAAGAAGTTGTTTTATGATTTTCTATGGAAGTTCTTGTATTTACTCCATAATAGGAGAGATTGTTTGTCATTAGTATTATATACTAGGAATGATGAAACATGAATAGCTTAAGGGTTATTCATAATGTGAAATGTATCAATGTGATGAAGTGACTTGACACTATTGGATTTGATGTTAGGAAACCTTCAGAATGATAAGGTTTAGTTATACATCAACAGTATGGAAGAAATGATAGGAGTCATTGCTAATTTGTACTTGTATGAGCACTTGATCATATGACACTCTCGAATGAAACCCTAGGTTGGGAGTAACCTATTTGGGTTGAGAAGTATATTGAAACCTAGGGTAAGATTAACCTATTAGGTTGGAATATTTACTTGATTACCCATTGGAACCAATAGGTTAATAATAACTTGCTTGGATGGGTTGTATGTTGTTCTTGTTGGAACACATAGGTTTAGGTTAACTTACTAATTACATAGAATGTTGATTATTGATTATATCCGAGATTAGGGTATACTAAGGTTGAGACTCACCTATGTGAATAAGTAAATCACTTGAGTTTAAGGATACTATATGTATGGAGACATAGGAGGGATTACCTATTGAGTTAGAGTTGCTACTTAATTAGTTGCTTTACACTCTTGAGATGAAATCATATTATTGACAATATTATACTCTTGAATGATCATTTTTACTAAGGAGATTACACTCTCGAATGAAATCATCTATTGATAATATTATTCTTCTATTGAGGTCATTCATTAATGTGGCTATACTCTTGATGAGAACCACTTATTAATGTGATATATTACTAAATGGAGTAAGTTATTTATGAATATTTAATCTATGATTAGATGAAGCTTATGTAGCTATACTTTAGCTTATAAAGTTATACTTGAGACTGGGTTGTCTTTTGAAGTGAATAGTTTTTTATGCAAGTTAATTTATAGACTAGGAAAGCTCATATGTTATACCTGGGTAGGGAATCCATTGAAGGGGGTAACTTATGCTTAGGCTTTATTGGTAGAGATACCATTGTATTTTGGGAAAAAGGGAATAGGTTATTTCTGAGGTTAGGGATTACCTATGGAAGGGAATTACTTAAGCATAGTATATGAACGGTCATAATCTAAATGGAGCTATAGAAGTGTATGTGAATAGGAAAACTATCACTCGAAGTACTGGGTGAGAATACTTTGTCCAAAGTAGTGTAAGTAGCCACTGTTTACACTGTTAGTTCACTGTGTTCCTCTTATGCATTCTAGTTCAAGATTTTCATACTTGTAAGAAGAATGACCATATGAATAGGTTTTGGTTTGTAGGACACAACACTAAGCTTAGATAGGCTATTTTTATGAGGTTTACCAACCAATATCTTTGTCGAAGGGTAGGTCCATCTTGTCATATGTGACAAATTGCGAGGGATCACATTTGAGTCTGTGGTTGGTGGAAAAGCACTTGAGCGATGCTTCTCCTCACCAGATGGCAGCCAAGTTTTGCAGATGTTTGCACCAGCATTGGTACAATTGGAGTGTATTCACCAGGGAGTGAGGATATCCATAATGTATGCACCATTACAATGGCATCGGGACCAGTTTGTACATCTATTGCCAGATGAAGCTCAAAAGAGCTATGTATGTATTATGTACCCATTTATATTGAAGGACGTAATCTTGAATAAACTTGAGTTTACTCAATGTGAAATCTATGTTATGGAAAGACTTGTGAAATTACAATGGATTGCAATAGAAGTTTGGAAATAGTGTTATTTCAAATGTGCATGTAATTTACATAATGGAAAGAATTTTTTTTATTGCTATATAATAGCATCATGTTTTATTCACTTGAGGTGGAAACATTGAAAATTTTACTGAGTAGAACATTGGGGTTGTTACATGTGCCTACAATAATAAGCAACAAGCACTACTGTAGGATGAATCAATAAAATTCCTCACAACATCTGAACATGTCATCTCCAACATATATCCACAAGCACCAAGTTTTTGTTCCACACTACTAACTGCATGCATTGCTTGAATGTTTGACCACAACCTGCATAATATTTGCATCTACCTCATTCAAGTCAACCTCATTAGTATAAGCATGTTACACCTTGAGGATTAGGCATGATTTTGGCTTGAATCTAGGACAAAAGAGACTTCACTTGAAGATGAAGAACGTCACTAACTTAGATCCCTTCTTTCCTAGGTAAGAATCTATGCTCAACACAAGGGTATGTAGATTGGAATAAATAGCTTGCAATTCAATCTCAAGGGGTGGGAAGGAACAAGACAAAGCAGCTTGGTGACGCAACTTCCAAAGGTTTTTGATAAGCTAGCCCGAATTAGATATCAAATTATGATCAGTCGAGTAGCCAAGAAGAGCAGATTTCCAAGACCAAGGAAAATGAAATAGGGTTGGTACGCAAAGCAAAGAGTGCATTCCACAACTTACAGATGTGAGAGTAGAACCAAAAACAATGTTTAAATTTTTCAACCTTACCACAAAACAAGCAGGAGGGAGTGGATGAAGGAATTTGAGGTGAGATCCCACTAGGAGTTTAGCATGCAAAAGCTTCCAAGCAAGAAGTTGGGATTGCACATTAGCTTTGGATTTCTAGATAAGCAAGCTGAGTTTGTTCCACTTTGGTCTATTGAGGTTGCAACACCAAATTGAAATAAGTTAGAAAGACAAGGCTAAGGTAGGAATAATTTGTTTGTAGAGGGCTTTGAGCAGAAAATTTTTGATACAACCTCCATTTGGCCACCTCCAGTCCTTGAAAAAAATTGAATGGCATCTAGTGGATGTGAGGATGGAGAGATTAGGGGGCACCATGTTTTATATTTCCAACATAATGGGTTTATCTTTGTGATTTAAATTATAGCTTGTTATTCCCAATTTTGGTCCCTGAAGGTTTTAAAATTTTATTAGCACTTGTAGTGATTGTACATCCCTATACATCCCTATTACTCGTTTGTTGTTAATCAATATAAAAGTTCAAATATTTGACTGCATTTCCTTTTATATTGGATCCTGGACACTGTCGCAGGTCATCTCTAGGTTTTTATATTTGATTAACTAAGTTGATGTGGTTGATTGTTCATAATGCCTGCACCACTATGTGAAGAGTTCATCTCCGCATGCAATAAGGAGATTCGAAGATGAGCAAATTATTTGAAATGTTTCATAACTATTGGTGGCCTTTGTATTGGTTTTCATAGCTATAGAAAGCACCGACATGCCTAGAAAGCCATGGAGAAAAGTCAAAAGCAAAGCTTCAGTGGCATTTTGCTTGTTTATGTGAACTCAGATGGAGATTTTCAAGGTTTCTATAACCTCTTAAAAGGTTGCCAACCTATCTAAATGTTAAGTTTCTAAAACTCCTTTAAGTACCGCCAGAAGGAATAAAGGCAGAGGGAACGATACGTTACAAAGACTACCATCGTACAAAAGCTCGAGCAGGAGATTGAATAAATGGTCAAAGTTTTAGCACCAAGCACTAGAGTATTATTTGTGAATAAAGGGATAGATAATTTCATAAGGGCTGCTATCATTTAATGGTGCCATTTCAAACTCCACCTAAAGCCATGGAAACCAAGTGATGCTGCAACATTGCTAGGTTGTAATGTTTTAGAGCTCATGAAATCATTATGTACCCACAAGATTCGTGTTGGAAATGAGAGTATTTCAAGCAAAAGCTTACTTTGTCTCAGGTAGTAGATACATGAGATGCATTGGAAAAGGAGATCTATGTAAGTTTATTTGACTAGCTGGTAGAACGTATTAACAAGTCACTGGAAGTAGGCAAACGCCATATAGGTAGGCCTATCAGTATTCTAGATATTTATGGCTTTGAGTCTTTTAAAAGGAATAGTTTTGAGTAGCTTTGCATAAACTATGCAAATGAAAGACTTCAACAACATTTCAATCGCCATCTATTCAAGCTTGAACAAGAGGAATATAGCCTAGATGGCATTGATTGGAAAATAGTGGAATTTAAAGACAACCAGGAGTGTCTATATCTTATTAAAAAGAGACTGTTAGGTTTACTTTCCTTGTTGGATGAAGAGTGCGCGTTCCCCTAGGGAACTAATTTAACTTTGGCTAATAAACTTAAGCAACATTCAAATGGAAACTCTTGCTTCAAAGAAGAAAGAGGCAGTACATTATGAGTCTGCCATTATGTTGGGGAGGTTGAATATGATACAACTACATTTTTGGAGAAAATAGAGACTTGTTGTATTCTGATTTGATTGAGCTTATGTCTTCGTGCACCGGTCTGCCACAATTATTTGCAGCCAATTATAATCAACTTATTAGGATGTCGATTTGTGTCAAGCCATGCATATGCACAGCAAGAAAGTTCAAAAGAAATGACATTCCCTAAAATTAAAGTGGGAGGTTATGCAAATCATTAAAAAGACCGCCAACATGATCTCAGATGATTCAATAAAAGTTCAATAATAAAAGCTTTAAGTTTTTCCCAAGGCAACTTCGTGATCAGATGCTTTTAATGCCTCATTGATCCTTTACAAGGATGATCAATGAATGTGACTGGCTCTGAAATGCAGCTCGAATATAGAATATGGTCAAGAGATCTTTTATAGCAAAACACTTCAAAGCTTTGGACAAATGGTAGTGTATCTCTCTAACCAGTGAATGTTAAAGGTACTCATCAATGTTGGGTAGACTTTAAAAGAAAAATTTGATATAATGGATCGACATTTTGGCCTAAGTTTTGGAGAGTATAGTATGGTAGCAGATGGTAGTATTTCAGATTTTGTTGCAAGGAAATGGAGATGCCGAGGCAATAGTTAGTAGATCAAATCTTTGAAACATTAATCATTGCAGGCAACTTCAATTCTAGGAAACTAGGATTTTTGTAAGAATCAAAGAGTTAATATTGGAAGCTGTTGATTTTGTTAGAAAAGCAAGGATCCAAAAATGGAAACATAACAATTAATTTCAGTAGATTTGAAACGAAATAGAAGGGTTCTGGCATCTTTTCTCTTCAGAAGCAAGTACCAAGTATGCATTTGTTAAGCATTTGATTGAAAGAGGTGATAAGTTTTGATGATAGTAATATGAGTTTAGAGTCCAAAGTGAGAATCATAAAGATCAAGTGTTTCCTTAACGAATTTCTTCACATAATTTAAAGGATTTAACAGGTTCTTGGAGCTTGTGGAGTTCATGATGACCTTTCTAAAATACATTGATGATGGAATTGATGCCAATAAATGATTACTAAAGTGCAAATTTTATCCCTGATGAAGTCTTCCACAAGGCCAAAGAAAGTTCACTAACATAGAAAATGCAGTCGCCATATCCATGTCACGAGAATTCAATCCAATATCAACTGATGTTCCTAACTGAATTGTGAATGGAAGATAAGTATATGGCGAAATTGCCAAGGAAGGAAATTATAAGTATGGGGTGGGTGCATGAAGTTGGTCACACTTTTGTGGCCAAATGGGAAAAAATGGGGAAACACATAACGCGCTTGCATTATAACGTGAGCGCGTTATGTGCTTTTAAAAGAAAATAAAAAAAGTGAAATGTGTATCATTTTCTTTTCATTGTTTCTCAGTTCTGCCCACGGCCAAAAACCCTCATTTTCACGCTCACATGCTAGGAGGAAGGACTTCTGCAAATTTCATCAAGAACAGTTGGATTTTGTCTACAAATATGGCGCCACAACGACAAAGAGATGCAAGAGGTAAGTATTGTTTACTATTTGTTTTGAATTTGTTAGTTTGAAATTAATTTTGTTTGTTTTAGGTTAGATTTGATTGTTTTTTTTAAATCTGTAGGAAATCCAACAAATCCTCAACAAGAAGAGGAGGTAAATCCTCAACAGCAAAATCCTCAACAAAATCAACCTCCCCCACCATTCTCTCAATTCCCTCCAAGCACTCAAAAAAATTTGAGTGAAATTGAGAACAATAGAAAACAACTTGAGGATCTTATCAGTAGGTTGAGTGATCCAAATGCTTCAACCATAGAAAGAATGCTTCTAGCAAATTCATTAAAAGACATGTTAAAAAATGTAGATGCAATCACCCAACAAATATCTAGATGGCAAGATAGGAGGCAGACAACTAGGGCATATTATGCAGAAAAATTATCATATAAACAAGTAAAAGATTTAAAAATTACTAAACGTGATTTGTACTCTCTATTCACTGACCCTAAAACAAATCAAAATCTTACCTTCAATGCAAAGAGGTTTGCTATTCATTGGTGCCACCACCAAGAGATTAAGAACCGTTTTTATGAAAGATGGTATATGGTCTTTGATTACCCACTGAGCAATAATTGTGAAGTCCCCCAATATTTTCTTAGGAAACTATACAGTGAGTTTTTATTGAACCAAATCTCAAATTATTTTGATACGAGGGAGTTCTAGGGGAGAGGTGGGGGGTCAGCTCAGGATAGGCCCGGTGCACATCTGGATCCTACACGGCAAGGCAGATGACCTCTCGCTAGGCCGCCCTCTCGCTAGGCCGCCTCATGAGTAGATTGTGATGCCTACCATTGCGAAGGAGAGTGCCGACATAGAGACATTGCAGGCGATCACAACTTTGACCTAGAGTGTCATCCATCACACTAGCCCTATTGTACAGCACCATCCAAGGGAGTCTTTAGGTGGTGTCCTTCGAACCCATGTGTGTCAATCTTGCGGGGCGACCTGTTCGTATGACCCTACCGACACTCTAGAGGGTGCTACGCAGGATCCATATGCTACTACGCAGCCTAATCCGTATGCATCTATGGGGATGGAGAGGATGGCTGACATTTTGCATGATGCATATGGCATTGACACTCAGGTAAAATTCAACATGTTCATTGAATTTAATTTATTAAATTTCAATTGTGAAATGCAAGATTAACTAATTTAGTTTTATTATTTTAATAAAATTGCAGGGTCACATTGTAGAGACTAGATACACCAGTCATCCACCTACTTATTTTTGCAGTACACCTATCGGTGGGGTATGTAAAGTTAGTAAACAATTATAAATTTATTACATGTGTCAATAGCATTGTTTTACGAATGGTATTTTAATATGTGATTTTGGATGTTGAACAGGGTACTGTTGGAGGTTTCAAGGAAACACCTCTCAGTGCCAGTAGATTTGATCAAACATTCATGGAGGTAATATAGAATTTAAAGAGAACTTAAGTAATGAATTATAAGTTTAATAGATTTGTGTAGTTTATATTCATATTGTTGACCTTACGTTGCATTACATAGATCGTTCAAAATCAAAGCATTACTTCAAATTCGATAACTAATAATCAGAAATATATATGTTTAATACTTGTACTCAAAATTTTGTTCATTAGATTTCATACATTATAAGTCATCACATGGATCGCTATTGTAACTTTTTTGTGATTGAATAATTTAATTTTTTATTTTCAGATGTTGGTGATAGAAACACCGCCAAACATTACGAGGGCAATGGATATTGGTGTTTCCTCCGCTATACAATCCTCAATGGCTCTGATAAGGGAGGTATGAGACAAATTACTAAATTTCAATTTACATTCATTGTTATAGATGAACTAGTTCTAGTGAAAAATCAAACCATTATTGATTCGTAGTTTAATTCCTATCTGGATGGTTTATACAGGGCTTGAGCACGTTGAGCATCGGCGTGCAAATATTTCCATCGAGGAGAGTGATTGTGAGATGGCCGTAAGTGATTATTTTGTTAAATATATTAGTTTTTATAATGTAATTTATATATATTAATGTCTTTACTTCGTATTGTAACAGTTGAAACTTCACCAAAAGCTAAACACTAGGAGGAGTAGCAGGAGCACTCCTCGAGCATAGTAGAAACGGGTGACAGACTTATTGCCATCGGATCACCCAACAAAGGGAAAGAAAATTGTATTTGAACCAGAGCATGGAGAGAAATGAATTTTGAATGCACAGAGCCCTTTGTTGTATCCTACATGGCAATTTTGTACATATTTTGTATTGGATATATTTGACATTGAATGCCTATATGGCATTCTTGTAAGCCTATATGGCTATTTCGTAACTATATTTTATACTTATATCGACATATATTGATGTATGCATACATGGCTATTTGCTTATTACAAATCTTTTTATTGATGGTGTCCATATTTGCAAATTATAAATTCATGGTTCAATAGATATGAGTTATGTGTATTCAAGTGTATACTTTACAACTTATGCACATATATTTTTTGACTTATGTGTGAACATTGAAAAGTGTGAAAATTTATGTGTTTGGAAGTCAAATGTAAGCCAATTTTGCAATTCTCAGTTCTTGCATACTCGATCTTATGGACTTATTCCTTCCTAGCACATATTGTGAATATTTCTCATTTGGTGTAGAAGACAAATTCCTCATTTTTAAACCACTCATAGCAAAGAGATTCACAATAAGACTTTAACATTGGAACACTACTCCATACTTCTCTTGTCTAGACCATAAAGGATTGAAAATTCTTAATTTGATGCAATGATAGTCGTGAGATGAGAATTTATATAATCATGCCTATTTTGAAACTTTGCATCTAATACTGCATCAACAAGAACTTGAGAAGTGTTGCATAAGAGTGTTAGGTTTGATAGGCCTTCTCTTCCCTAAGGGAGGAGAGCCTACATCTTGAATTTTGAACAAAATTTTAAGAAGCAAACATTTTACCTAAAAGCTTAAAACCTAGATGACATATTTGGCTAAGTCTATCTTGAAAATTATCAATGCGTTCAAACTCTAAAGGAGATTCTCCCTGAAAAGCAAACTTTACCCTTTTTCCCAAGGAAAGAAATTGCAACAAGTTGCATGTGATTTATCTTATTTCTTTCTCATAGTTCTTGGTCAATCATTCATGGCTCAGGATAGTTTCGTTCCAAGGCAAGGACACCCAAAAAATCACTGAGATTCTTCTACGATCTGCAAGAAAAAGGTTTTGGCTCTTTCACAATGTAAATAATTATGTAACACTATTTTCTTGTTTTCCTTCCACACGAAAAATGTTCACATTCTTTCAAATTGATCAATGATCAATAATGGTTGATTGTAAACACTTGACATTTTTATGTTTGAACTTTAATTTATAATTTTGTATCATGACATTCGAGTAGATCACTAATATTTTAATATTTCACTATGAAAGTGGTGGTGTATTTTTGCTATGTTATTTGACTATTAATATGGTGGTGTATTATGAACTTGATTATTGCTGCAAATATGTATATATTTCTAATTTTTATATGTTTTTGTATGACTGAACCCAAAACGAACCCAACCCCCCAAAAAAAATTCCCGAACCAGTGAACTGGGTTCTCGAACCCAAAACTGAACCGGTAACTTAATAAAACATACATTTTTGTAGTTTATATTCATAACATTGATTACATTGCATTGCACATCTTTCAAACTCCAAAGCATTGCTTCACATTTCATAACTAATAACTAGATGCTAATAGATGACAAAATTTCACTTACAATATAGTTTTTACAAAGTCAACCAAGCGCTTATGCAATTACTTCACATTGCATAACAAATAACTAGAGCAAGCGCCAATTGCATTTGGTTGTCATGGCATTCTATGAGACCACATTTCTTTGAGGCATTTTTTCAAATAGTTCATTGCCTTGTTTATACTACCACATTTTTCATACATGTCTACCAAAGCATTTTTTCAAATAGTTCAAGTGTTGCCTCGTTATGGTCAAAGCCTAAAACAAGTGCTTTCAAACAAGCTATGGATGCTTGGAAAAATCTATCAAAGCATAATAGTAGTTAATATTTAGGATTGGCAGTGTTGGACCTTGAGGGCCTCTTCGAAGAAATGAGGTTCATGACTGATGGAATGCCATAACAATCAAATGCTTTTGATTGTCATGGCATTCCATCACCATGAGACTACTTTTGATGAATTTTTCAAAGAGTTCATCAGCTTTGTCTCGCTTAACACATTTTTCATACTTTGTCTATCAAAGATTTTAGCCAAACAATTCATTGCCTTAAGCCGCTATGGCTAAAAGCCTAAAACAAGTGCTTTTGAACAAGCTATGGATGCTTAGAAAAATCTATCATATCATAATAGTAAGCAATAGTATAGACAAGGGAATAAACTGTTTGAAAAAAATGCCTCAAAGAAATGTGATCTCATGATGGTGGAATGCCATGACAAGCAATAGTTAGATCGCTTATATTCCCATCACCATGATACCACATTTCCTTGAGGCAATTTTTCAAACAGCTCATTGCCTTGTCTATGAGCTACCACATTTTTCATACATTTCTACCAAAGCATTTTTATCAAACAATTCATTGTCTTCTTTCTATTGCTAAAGCCTAAAATAGGTGCTTTCAAACAAGCCATGGATGCTTGGAAAAAATCTATCAAAGCATAATAGTAAGCAATAGCATAGACAAGGCAGTGAACTGTTTCAAAAAATGCCTCAAAGAAATGTGGTCTCATGGTGATGGAATGTCATGACAATCCATATAAATTTTCTTGTCATGGCATTTGTTATGGCATTCCATCACCATGAGACCCCATTTCTTTATATTTTTCAAAGAGTTCACTTTGTCTATGCTAAATACATTTTTTCATACATGTCTATCAAAGATGAAATAAAATGTACCATTGCTCCTTGCTACTATGGCTAAAAGCCTAAAATAGGTGCTTAACAAGCTATGGATGCTAGAAAAAATATATCATAGCATAATAGTAAGCAATATCATAGACAAGGGAATTAACTGTTTGAAAAAAATGCCTCAAAGAAATGTGGTCTCATGGTGGTGGAATGCCATGATGGTGCAGGAGCACCCAAGCTCCTTGAGGATCATTTGGAGAGTCAGGAGATGGCAGGGGTCTTGAAGGCCTATAAACCTTTCCAGAGCATCAATTATGGCATTTTGAAGCCTATAATGGCATTTGGCATGGATGAGTGTAACAGGAAGATCAAAAGTCCTAAGGGTCCTAATAAGGACCATAGGACCAAATTGACTTGTAAATGGAACAATGGTGTTCTAGGAGTTTAAATAGGTATATGATGTTTTAATTAGGTTAAATAAGGTTGAATGATGATATGTAATAGTCTTGGAAGCTTTATAGTTAATAGGAGTTAATAAATTGCAATGTTGGAAATTCAAATTTTTGAAATCCAACTTTGGGTGGAAAAGTGAGTTTTAGGAGTTTTAATCACAATAATGTAATAAAATCAATTCTAATCGATTGGGACAGTTGTAGGATGAGTCTATAATCTTGGAGAAAGCATTTGTATGGAGGTTTGGCTGATATTGCAAGTGTTGTACGGACTGCTACAGAAAATCAATAAAAACTTCAATCTTTTTGCATTTTCTTGATTTTTTTTTATGAATCTCTTATTCCTTTTGGTTTCATGCTCATTTGGATGGTTTAATAACTTGTATTTACATGCATTTAACCTTTTGAATGACCTGAATAATGTTGAGAATCGGTTTCTTGTGTTATATTGCTGACTGTCCTCAAAAAGTACAAAATTTTCACTAGTTTTGAGAGTCTTCATGAATAAATGATCCATTTCATGGGACAGCATGACTGAAAACTTGTGAAATGGATCATATCTAACTTTTATTATATAGATCTAACAAGTTATTGTGCAGGAAAGAGTGATTCTTGGGTGTACACCGAGTTTTAGCAAGGAAAAGGGCATGAAAATGGTGCCTAAAGTGTAGCAGCAGGAGATCTACCTTAATAAGGGGTATATTTCTGAGTTGAAGGTGTTTAGGTATGTTGATTTATTGGTGAAAAGTACAAGAGAAGGTTTTGGAAGTGTTGGGAAAGCTAATTTGCAAGAGGCTCTAGTTTTGGAGCAATTTATTGAGGGTTTTGTGATTTAGGGTGTTGAGGGTGTCAAAGAAGACTAATACCTTGAAAATATTTGGTTTGGGAACATTTAAAAACACTATTGAAAGTTTCATAGTCAAGGGATAAGTTTAGAGAGGGGTTGCTTTGAAAAAGTGGGCTAATTAGGCCTTAAATTTGAGGAAACAACAGATTTTGGTAGGTTTGATCTAGAACAAATGCCATAAATGATTTGATATGTTGTGTATCATCATGAATCACATCTGAATCAGTCATTATATTGAGGATTCCTTTGGGGAAGTTGAGTGAAAAGTCAAAAAACCATCGCTAGAAGCCTAGTTGGGCTAGAAGCCTAGTCAAGGTGCAAAAAGTGAGCTTTGTGTAAGACAGAGGTTCGGGGATTTGAAACCATTCAAGACAAGTTTTTTTGAGTTCCTTGAGATCACTCCAAGGGTTTGGGTCCATTAGGAAATCATCTAAGTTATAAGTGCACTATTGAGGCTTATCTCCATCAAGGTGCCTAGTAGAGTGTTTGAGATTGCATCATTGCAATCCTTGAAACTTTGAGTTTGGACTAAAGTCCCATCCCCTCTGCATCACATGAGAGACAAATTTTTGTGGATTTTCATGGCATTCCATCACCATGAGACCACATTTCTTTGAGGCATTTTTTCAAACAGTTTGCTGCCTTCTCTATGCTAGTACATTTATCATACATGTTTACCAAAGCATTCTATCAAACAGTTCACTTCCTTGTTGCTATGGATAAAAGCATAAAATAGGTGCTTCCAAAAAAGCTATGGATGCTTGGAAAAAATCTATCAAAGCATACTAATAAGCAATAGCATAGAAAATGCAGCAAACTATTTGAAACAAAGCCTCAAAGAAATGTGGTCTCAATGGTGATGGAATGCAATGACAATCCACAGCAATTTGCTTGTCAATGGTGAGTGAGTGAGTGAGAAAGAAAGACCTAAGAGAGGGAGAGGTAAGAGGGAGGGACTTGAGAGAGAGGCAGGGAGGGTGGAGGGAGGCTGGAGAGAGAGAGAGGGTAGAGGGTTTAAGGGTTTGGGGTTTAAGGGTTAAGGGTTAATGGTTTAGGTTTAGGGTTATGGGTAGTGATGGAACTTCAAAGTTTTGTTCAAAGTGTTCTATTTTATAAACAACACATATGGACTAATAGTTGAACACAAAAATCTATTTGTTGTTATAAAAACAACACATAATGATTTAAAATACAACTTATATTAAACAAAAATAGACCAATAGTTGAACACTATAATTTTTTGAAAATCCTTCACATTTAATGGGAAAATACATGTTATTTATTGTGCTCACCTTTTATATTTGTAATAGGACAAACTATTAATATAAAATTATCCAATGCTTGTACTGATGGAACTTTAAATTTTGTTCCTAATGTTTCACTCATGCCCTACCTTATGTCATGGTCTTTCATGGTGTTGGAAAATTTCTTAGGGCTGGGGTTTTAGCTTTGTCTTCATCTTAAACCCTTGTGTTTACCTAATTCCTTGGTCGGGATCTATTTCGCCGTTACCTTTTTTGAAGGGTTTTAAAAACATCTTATGCCCCATTGTTCCATCTAGGCCTGGTCCCTTTGGTCTTAATATTTTATTTCCTCTGCGGGTTTTATTTTCCTAAGTCCTGGTTGGCCCTATACTGAACGGTTTTAAAAAAACTTTAGTTGTTTTCCATCCACCTAGTAATGTCCCCTTTCCCTTTAATGAATGTTTTATTTTTTAGAAGGATGAAATTTGTGCTGTCGTCGATGAAAATGCCTTCAAGATCAATCTGCCCGCCATCCCGCGGATCGTGAATTGTAGGATGGCGATATCACGAGGGCTTACATGTGTCCCATATGGGATCAAATTGCGCGACTGCTCATCACCGTCCTATGATCCGAGTTGTTCTCTCATCCCGCAATGGTGCTTTGGTTGATTGCGAAATCACGGGCAGCTGCCACGTGGTCTGTACAAGGTGGGGCCCGAGGAAATTTTTGTGCGATATATTTTAAATGTTTCATTGCTTCTAAAGCAAAACATTTAAAATGAAATATTTGACAAGGTCGGGGGGAAATTCATTAAAAATGAGCAAAAGCGGAGAAATTAGGGCAACTAGTGATTTTAATGGTATATTAAAAAAAAATCATATTTTGATAGTTGAATACATTCAAAATATTTCTAATTTAAAAATATATCATAATTTTTAAATATATATATTTTTTCTAAAAAATATATTTTTATTTATTTTAAATATATTATACATACAAAAATTACATAATCAATAATAGATAATGACTTTGGTTAATATATCTAGGTATGTTAATATATGCTAAAAAACTAATTTTAATTTAAAAACTTACTAACATCATTAAAAGGTAATTTTATAATTATAAATATTTAACATTAGAATTATTTAACATTTGAAATAGAAAATTTAAATATTATATTATAATAGTTTATAATTTACTTATATAGTATTTGGATAATAGAAACAATTTGGATTGATTTAATATTTTCTAAGTTCATTATTGAATTTAAATCTTATAAATATAATTATATATCTTTAATCAATAATATTATAATTTAAAAAATATTAATGAATGGGAATATCTTAGGATTTTAGTATAACTTAAATATTAAAAAATTTAATGCAAGTTTATAAAATAGAATATATATTTTTTTAAATAAAGATTTAAAGATTATTATATATCATGTATATTTAAAGATCCATAGAATTATCTTTTTTAACTATGAAATTAATATGATTAATTTCATTTATAATTTTATCTTATCTTATCTTTTTAACAATTTTTTGGTATCCTACATAAATTTTTTTCTATAAGTATCATGTTGTATACTCTTTATATGGAAGGTAGTGTTTTGTCATAGAGCTTAATAAGTTTTAATAATTTTTAGTCATTTTAAAGATTTTTATTTTTGTATAAAGATAGGTATATTTAGACTTTTGATGGCTTATGTACAATTATGCATATTCTTTTATTTATTATATTTTTTGCAATATCATGTTATTCTTGATTAATCACATTATTTGTTTGTCATTTTTATTTGTTTTGTTGAAAAATATTTTATCTTTATTTTACATCTATGATAATTTCAAAATTATCAAATTTAAAAATTATAAATAAAAAATTTATTTTTATTAATCTCTTGAAGCACGTAGAGGTCCCAATCTTTGTAGATTAATAAATCATCTAAATAGCTACTTTTCTTATATCTATAAATGTGTCTCATGTCTCTTTATTGAAATTTATGAGATGTGTATGTAATTTTAGCACAACACCTTTTGTAGAGATTAGGATTTTATTTTCCCTCTATATCTATTTTCTATTTTCTTATTGTTCTATTAGTGGCTAATTAAATCTTCATTGAACACCTACAAAGAGCTTGGGTCCTTCAATCTCAAAGTTTGTCTAATTTCTTGATGAGAATCATTCACATTGATTCCCAATATTGTGCTCCAATTGCATGATACATTTATAAAATGCACTTGGTAATTTAGTATGTGGTTGAAATATTAGAGTAACAACAAATAGTTCTTTTCATTTTTGGCACATGATTGGCCATTTTTACTATGTTAAATTTTTATTTTCACTTTTATTTTCATGGTTTTCATGTTGTCAAATTTTCATACATTTCTTAGTCTTTTTAAAAAAATAAAGGAAGGTTCTATTAGTGTCCCCAATCTTGCTAAAAATCATGTATAGAGATAGTACAATATATAAACTATTAATTATAGAGTATAACAACAAAATGAATTTAAAAACTACTACATAGAAACAAGGTTTAGAATAATTCAAAAATAGAGATACATTCTCCTACAAATACTATGTATAGAAACCCTATGTAGCCACACTTTCACTCTCTCCCACTCTCCCACACTCTCTCCCACTCTCTCTCGCTCTCTCTCTCAAGACCTCTCTCCCACTCTCCTACTCTCTCATTCCTCCCTATCTCCCATTCTCCCACTCTCTCCCATTCTCTAGCACCCTCTCCCACTGCTTCACCTCCCTCCCCTCCTCCCCATTCTCTCTTCCTCCCTCCCGACCTCCCTCCACCCCTCTCACCCTCTCACCCACCCTCTCACCTCCTCTCCTCCCTCTTGCTCTCTCCTCCCTCTCCCAATCTCACTCTCTCACTCTCTTCACCTTCTCTCCCCCCCACTCTCTCCCACTCTTTGCCACCCTCTCACCCACCCTCTCCCATTCTCTCCCACCCTCTCCCACTCTCTCCCTTCTACCCTCCCTCCCTCCCTTAAGCCCCCTTTTTGGGAACCATCTTGGTGCACTTACCCAAAAGCTACCTTATCTTTCATAAGGTAGAAAATTTTTGTTATACAACATGCCCCTTGAAAATTGGAGATAGGCACTACAAAAAGAAGGTAAACACTAATGAAAATGGTTAGTGGTATTGTGGAAGATGTGATAAAACTTTCCTCAGGAATGTGATTATAAATATATACTTCAATGCAAAGTGAAAGACCATACTTCATTCACTTGGATTACAACTTTTGAAGAAGTGGCAGAAGAAATTATGGGTGTAACAACAAAAGAATTGAACATTTTGAAGCATGAAAACAAGATGATGTTAAGTTTTCATACATTATACAAAAGGTCCTTTTCAACAAATACATATTTAAACTTCAAGTGAAAAAAGAGACTTATATACTTGAACAAAGGATTAAATGCACAGTCATAAAAATAACAAAGTTTGATTATTCATCTAAGAGCAAAGCTTTATTAGACTCAATTGCAAAGCTATAGGTTTCATAACATTCAAATGCTTGAATGTATATACTGTTAACAATGTATTCAAACATTTGAAAAAAAAATAGTGGATATATCTAAGTTAGTTAATTCCATTTTGTCATGATATACTTCTTTGATGCTGTCAATACTAAATCTAATGATTGATGAACATTTCTGCTTTTAAATTTATTATTCTTGGTTGATTGTTGTTATAGACAAGTTGGTATGATTTCAAATTTCAATGTACTTCATATATATGAGATTAGGATAAACAATGACTCCACAAACAATAATGAAATCAAAATTGATTGCTTTCCAAATTCATATTCATAAAAATGTGAAAGCATTTTTTTCAGAGTCCAATAGACATCTTGATAAAAGAGATAACTCTTGGCGTGTTTACATATATATATATTATTAATTAATATAGGTATGCTAGTTAATTAAATTATTAACTATATTTGATTTGTATTATATATTGAATTGTTAAAAGATGTAAAAAATCTTAATACTAAATATATAGGAAATGGTTAAAAAATTACATATTTTTCAAAAAATAAAATATAGTGTGTAATTTAAAATACAAATTATATAATTCTTATAATATTTATATTATTATTTATTGAATATTTTATAGAATTTAAACTAAAAAATTAGCCTCCCCTTCTTGCTCTCCCTCTCTCCCCCTCTCTACATATATCTCCCTCTTCCCCATCTTCTATCTCCCCCTCCTCTACATATCTCTCTCCCTTTCTCCCTCCCTCTCTCTATCTCTCCCCATCTCCTTGATCTCTTATCCCTCTATACCCTATCATCTTCATATCTCAACCTAATTTGTCCTTTATCTTCCCCATATGTCTCTATCTATGTCTTTCTCTTCCCATTTATCTATCTCTCCCTCTCTTTCTCTCTCTATCTCCCCTATTTCTGTCTCCTCTCCATCTCCTATTTGTGTTTCTCTTCTTATCTCTCTACATCTTTCCCTCTCTATATCTCATATATCTCTATCTTGTGTATCTCTCTCCCTCTCTCTCTCTCTATATATATATATATATATCCCCCCTCTATCTCCCTATCTCTTTATATACTATATATTTATTTCTCCATCTATCTCTCTATATCTCTATCTATTTTTATCCCTTTGCCTCTCTCATTCTATATTCATCTCTACCTCTATCTATAGGGAGAGATACAAAGGTGAAACATTGGACCTTCCCAAAGATCCACCAATCTCAATACTACTCCCAACTATTTTGAGCATTTAAGTACATATTGTATGCTAGATTAGGAGGCATGTGTCAAAGCTCATATTTATTGATGCAAAATAGGTCCAAAGTCACAAATTTGACGTAGATTTAGTTATAGTTTTGTACAAAATTTCAAGTGCCACATAGAGCAAAGATATTCTAGTTTTTTATATCATGTCATCAAATTTGGCACTTCATCAAGATTTGTATCTTCATCAGCATTAACAAAAGCAAAGGTATGTACTTGAATCCCTTGCATTTAAATTTTTCTATATATATAAATATTTTAATATTTTCCCTCAAATCCATAATATATATATTAGTGTGTATTTATTTATTGCAATAAAGAATTAACCTAAGTAACACATTAAGAATTCTAAGAATTTGTGCTTGGAAAAAATGCATAACAATTTTTTTTGTTGGTGGATGTAGTGTTGTATAGTTTAGAAAAGCTCAGAAATATGAATGATTTTAAGGCCATTTATTATGGTAGCTTACAATCTCAAAGGAAGGAAGGAAATCTATTATCAATTTTAATCCACAATTTAATACCATATGAAAAACCACATGTAGGTATTATCTAAAATTAATTCTTGACATATTAATTTTATGAAATACTATACCATTCAATAAACTTCTCCCAAGAAAACCTAGTGGTGATGGTGAGCCCCTAATTGTAGATTCCCTGCTCTAATCATAACCCTAATGAACACTAATCCCCTAATCAGAGCTCTAACCCCTAGCCCAGCAAAAGTTATCATATAATCTAATTATCTCTCTTATCTAAATTTGGGTTGAATTATTTTCCTTTATTTTTAATTGCATATATTTTTTGTTTATTAGATCTTATTTTATGAATATATGCAAATATAATTTTACTTCTACATTCATTCTATGCCCATTTTTTTCATGATATTTTAACATTCATTTTTTGGAATATTAGATCAATCTCACACATATAAATATAAAACCTCAACATTTTAAAATTGAATTCTACCCAAAACATAGACACACAATTGAACAAATTCTCAAAAGAAGAATGACAAAATCATTAACATTGCATTAAAAATTCACTCAAATCCACATAAGGAGAGAAAATATATTAGAATTATACGTTTATTCATGCTTATAAGTCATATCTGCATACAATTTAAGATAATTTGCATATATTCATCTAAAACTCAAAACGGTCTATCTATTCTATTTCGTCTACTTGGGGTTTTAACAGCCAATGGCACCACATATATCACTTCCTCATCAGAGGACATATATCTTTCTACCCATATATTCAACTCAAAACCTAGCTAGAGCTTTCATCAGTTCTCTCCCTACAAATGAGCCTTGAATTCCCTTTTATATATGACAAGAGCAAAAACAAGCTTAGAGACTCAAATGTAATTTCACCACAAATTTTCATTTAGAAAAATCTCCATTGCATTTGACTTTCATTACAAAACTTCCCACATGTTGAATCTGCAAAACATATATAGTGCATGAACTGGGGTAGCATAAAAGAATAGGGAACACAAATTGTCATCAAAATCCCCTTGTCGCTATCCATGCAAAAAAACTAGGCAACCAAATTGCCACGAAGGCACCACAACAACTTCTTATTTACCCGCCACCCTACCCTTACCAACACTTAGACCCTAGTATACACGCCCACTTCTAGTTGTTTCCCAATACGGTAGACCCTCAACCTCTCTTCTTTCTTGTCCTTGCCCAATACGGTTCTAGTCCGTCCACTTGGGGTTTTAACAGTTGATGTGCCCACAGATATCATTTCCTCATTAGAGAGTAGACCATGATTGAAGTGACTTAAATACCAATAGTAGTCTGAGTTGGTCTCAGTTACATCATCAGAATTGTTGCGCATAAGGTCAATGGGCGAGTGTTGGCCGCATCCAGAGCATACCAACTTCTTGCCTTTGTCATCTACCAGTTGAGCAGCAATGTCCTGGAATTGCAACCTTCTATTGCAACCAAAGCAGTAGAAGGTTGCAATTCTAGGACATTGTTGCTCAACCAAAGCACCTTCCTGAATAGCAAGACCGAGCTTTTGTGAGCTCAAATGAACAAACCTCCTTAATGACTTACTCATTTTCTCTTCTCAGACAAGCACTCAAACTTGATTAGACTCAGCCCACAAAGTGCTCTAACAGCTACAAGAATTATACTATTAGCAGTTAATTCCTCTTGTATTTATTGTGCGAGGTAATGGTAACCTTCATCAATGCTTAGTAAATATGCATGTGCAAACATGGCAATTTAGCAGCGTATGTACTGTCACCGTTTAACTAGAGCTAGATGAGAATCCAAAGATCACCCTTCATGATTGCCAACAACATCTTCACACAAATTGAGATCGATGTGACTACACAAGCAAGGAATAATTCATTAATGCTTCACCAACCTTCATCTTCTTCCAAAGAGCTAGTAGGGAACAATAGAGATTTACATTAGCTTTTGATCTTGGTTGTCGATCTAAAATCACGGGTTATGAGCTCAATAGTGGAGATTGGGCCCCACATTCCATACAGGACATACATCTGCCTTTTGCTTACCTCACGCCAAATAACAGGGTGACACCTTAGGTCTGCGAGTTGGCGGGGTACGATCAAGATCTTCTCCCATATCTTTGAATCTGGAAAGCCTACACATTGCATGGCTAGTATTTAATGAAAGTCTTTGGCTAAGCCATCATTGACATGACCACTGGAGTTAATGGCTTAGGCTTACATCACCGGATTAAAATTAAAACCCAACTTTGATTTTAGTACTTTATTTCCTCCGCAGGGTTTTATTTCGTAAGTCTCGGTTGGGCCCGTTAAATTCTTATCCCAACCCTAACAAAGAACAAATGATTAAGCTAAGGATTGTATTTGTTGTTATAACTTTAGTTCTAGAGAATTCTTAATTACCAATTCTTATTTGTGCATTTGTATATGAATCCAATTGAATGCCTTTTCCATATCATTATGGAAAATTTTATTATTACAGCCTAACTCTAACACTGATGAAACCCCTTGACTAACCCTAATTGAACTAGGTATTATAGCCCTAGCTCTAACACTAATTGAACTATATTATTAACCTAGGTATTGTTGAAACCTAACCCTAATTTAGTATCAAACCCTAGAGGAGACTCTAATTGAACTAACCTAAAATAGACAATAACCCTTACCTTAATTGAACCTAACTCCAATCCTAGCTAATTTAGAATAACTAACTGACCTTGGTGGAAGCCCTTGTTAGTTATGACCTAATTGATCCCCTAACCCCAGGTGAATGCTAATTGAGACCTTAACCCTAGAGTGAATAGCAACCTTAATTAAACTCCAACCATAATCTATTTGAATTTTGATCTAATCATAACCATAATTCCAAACCACAACTTGTGAGTGATCTCTAACCTAAACATGAGTTCAAATTAAGTTTAACAGGAATTCAAATAGGGTTAGACTTTAATTAAAATTAGGTATGGGATTCAATTAAATAGGAGTTGTTGGGGTTGGGGAAATGGAGCAAAAGGACTTCTCGATGAAACTTGGGGTTAGTGTTATAGAGATTCAGAGGTGGGGTGAGGTTAGTATTGGGAGTTAGGGTGTAGTTCAGTAGGGTTTCATTAATGTTAGCTTTAGAATCATAGTTATGTTTAGGGTTGGATATAAAATTAGAGTTAGGTTTGAAGTTAATTAGTGTTAGTTTTAGGGTTGGGGTTATGGTTAGACTTATAATTAATGTTAGTATTGGGATTAGATTCTATCACTTTAACAAAAATAATCTTCTATAAATTCATTCAATTTTTTTTTGAAATTATATAATTTAAAATATTTTCAAATTTACCTATGTTGATATATGAGAGATATAGCAATTCTAAACTCTATACAATTTATAGTTAACTTGACATTGTGTATAAAAAGGTTTCAGTTATGAATGTTATAATATAAAAAATAAATGTGTTTTCAATGTTTATTTGTCAATTTAAAAGATGTGCCAATAATGTTGCAATCACTAATGATTAAATTTTTCTTGATAAGTAAATCAATATTTCATAAATTTATCTATAATTCTTATTTAATTTTTCTTAATTATATTAAATTATATTTTATTAAATTGTTAAAAAATTATAAAATAATTTTATGTTTTTTATAATTAAATTGATATTATTATTATCAAAAGGCTTAAGTTATAGATATTTATAATATAAAAAGATAAATTTGTTTTCAATGTTTATTTGTTAGTTTGATGTGAGAATAATGTTGCATAGTAATGATTAAATTTTTCTTGATTGGTTAAGTGATATTGTGAAATTATTCTATGTTAATTTAATGTTATGAATGCTATATAATATAAAGAAAAATATTTCTAATATATTTTTAATGCATCTTTATATTTTATAAACAAACATCTAAAATAAAAATGTGATTGTAAAAAAAATACAACTTAATGAGTGAACATACATTTAAAGTTAAAAGTGAAATTATAAAACAAATTGTAAAATTATTTTATTTTTCTTCTATAAATATAATTTTTTTATTTTTCGTTTGCCTAGTAATTCCCACTTCTCCTTTTAATGAATGTTTTATTTTGCAAGGGTTGATTTAGTGCCGCTGTTGATCTATTTCCTGCAGATATCAACGGTGCTCGCCATCCCGTGATAAAAATTGAAGGATTGCGAAATCACGGGCGAGTGCCACGTGTCCTATCTGGGGGATCAAATTTGAGCTATCGTTGACCAACTACCATTTGATCTGAGTCGTTCCCCGCAATCTCGTGATGGTGTTTGGGTTGATTGCGAAATCACGGGCAGGTGCCACGTGTCTCATCCAATGAAGCCTAAAGAGTAAAGGAAACACTAGCCGGCTTTAAATGTATTAAAGGGTAGATTACTAAAGTGTTCTCCAGACGCACATGTTCTAAATCGACGGATATGTTATAATCTTGCTGGAAAAGTTGTTCGAAGGTTAACGACATGGCTGGCGACTGTGTTAAAGGAACGAGATCAATGATGCCTGCTATCCAGTGATCAAGGATTATAGGGATCGCGATATCACGGGCGGGTGCCACGTGCCCTTCCTAAAGGATGAAATCTGCATGACCATTGATGAGCTATCTCTTCAAGATTGACGATGCCCGCCATCCCACAATTAGAAATTTTGGGATTGTGATGTCGCGGGTGCCTGCCACGTGTCTCATCTAATGAAGCCTAAGGAGTGAAGAAAGCGTTTGCCGATTTTAAATGTATTACAGGGCAGATTACTAATGCGCTTGTAAGATGCATGTGTTTTATTTCAACGCAGATGTTATGATTTTAAGGGAAAAGATGCTCAACAATTAAAGGAAAAGGACGACAACCATTTTTGAAGGAGCAGGATTTATGGTAAAAAGATCGATGGTTCCTGCCATCCTGCGATGGTAAATCAAAGGATTGCGATATCGTGGGAAACCGCCACGTGGCATTCCTTCGCGATGTATGACATAGTGGGCCCCTTTATTGCCATGTTGGTGATTATGTCAGCCTATTTTGAAGATGGTCCTCAATGATTTGATCAAACTGAAGGATCAACGACTCAAATTTAAATATGTATCAAATTATTGTTGGAGCCCTTCGTACAGCCCACGAGTGGGCTTTAATGGCAGATGAGACATCTATTGGTAGGATTTGATCAACATAAAATCAATTTACTCATCTCATTTGTATCACAAAGCATCCAAGTATTTTGTAAAAATAGTTTCAGAGCCAAAGGTGAAATTGCGAGCAGCTGTAGCCAGAAATTGGAGTTTGTGCGAAAAAAGCCGTGAGTTAATTTTCTTTGTTTCCCAGTCATTCTACACCTAAATTTGGGAAAGGGGGGTCTGCTATGCTTGTCACTGAGTTCATTAAAATATTTTGTTAGGGCTATTGTTTAATCATAAATTGTGAGGAATTGCGGTATTTTTACTCTGTAATTTCCTATCTCTGCTTAGTCATAGCCACTTGAAGTGTAAAATTGTAGTGAGACCCTAGTTTGTCTAAAATGGTGCCAACCAAGTAGCACTTTGGCCACATTGAGTATTTGAAAAGAAACTTGTACAATGATTTCCTAAATCAATTTCCATTATCAACAAATGAGAGAAGGAAAGGTTTGTTGTTGATGCAAGGGAAAATCCTAGGGGAGAGGTTGGTGTGTAATAATTCCAACATTGTTGATGCTAGGGTTCCACTCACAGACTTAGAAATGTTCAGATTATGGTATGGACAGAGGAATTTGCCTCATCCTTTTTCAAATGGATGGATGTACGACATGGGAAAGCTGGTTGTTCCAAATGTGTTCCCTGATGTGGACTTATTTAGAGTAGTGGCAAAAAGATATGACCCTATCACATGGGTAATCAAAGATAATGATGGAGGGTTTCTATTAGAAATTGACAGAGATGTTATCCAACAGACTTTTGATTTGAGTGAGCCAAGTGATGACTTGCTTCCTATTAATCTTGGAGAAATGAAGCAGGAGTATACAAAATTGAATTTTTTTTTTAGGGTTAAGCTACTTCCACCTCATCTGGTTAAGGCGGGGGTTCACAATTTCACATCAACCCTAGTGACCAGGAACCCTTTATATTGAATTGTTTTGGAAAGCCTTTCCTGGCTACTTTCTATTCACTATGTCAGATTTTGGGTTTCAGCCCTGGTGCAGTAATGTCAATTGCATACATGTTCATGGGGGTGCAAATACAACACCCTAACTTCTCTATAACATATGACTTTGCTTCTTTTTTGGTGGAGAGGATAGATGAAGACTGTCAAAGCTGCAGAATGGTGATACTGGTACTCAATTCTTTTGGTATTCCATGTTGATGTATATGTTCTTGTTTAGGAATGCTGATTTCTTTGCTGAGAAGATGAACTTAAGACAATTAGTTAATAGAGAAAGATTGTCAGTACAGATATGGGCTGTAGATTTGTCTTGTAATAAGGAAAGCACCAGTTATGTGCAATTTGATAATTGTTTTGCTACAAGCTTGAGGGTTAGATTGATAGTAAATGTACCTAGGATCCCTCAGGAAGTGCATGATTTTCTTAGGCCGAAGGAGAGGAAACCAAAATTGAGGGTTTTACATAACTGGGGTGACATTATCCCATATCTAGTTAGCACTGTCCTGAGAATATATGGATTTCAAGGAACCCCTCACATACTGCCATACAATGTGCCACCAAGACTAGGGTTTGCAGAAGTTAATGTGGCAGATGGGGTGTATTCATGAAGATAACCTAACTGGAAAGGGGAACGCAAAATTATTCCTTGATTATACAGTAGTGTCTGACTTTACATTTTCAAAGGGAGGTTGGACACATTTTGACAAATTCTTTGTTGATTACCATTTGAAATTTGGTCCAAGGCGACAACATGATCCTGAAGGTTTGTTTGCTCTTTTCAGACGAAGAATAAAAGGTGGAAAATTTGCACATGAGTTTAATTTTCCTGAGGACCTGATCAAGAATGAATTTGATTTAAATAGATAGGAATTGAACAAGGAAAAGTGGATAGCTTATAGTAAGCTACTAGATGTTGTGCATGAAATGGATTCAACGTATGATCCATTGATGGAATTCACTCCATACCACAAGAGAATTGATTTTTTAATGAAGAATTTCAAGGAGATAATGGACACCTTGACAACCAAAAAGATAAATTTAAGGCTAAGTCTGGATATGCAAGGACAAAGTGATATGCCAATTGAAACAAGGTCAGTATGTTAGCCTACAGAAAGGTGGCCAATCTATAGGAGGAAAACAGATACTGGCAGTGATGAGGAAGAAGTAGACAAAAAAGGGAAGAAAATAATGAAGGTGCCTTCATGACCAGGCCCAAAATTCAAAGTACCTGGGGTTGTCAAAATCATTGAATTAAAACCTTCACCAGAGCGCAGTCCCCCATCACCACCACCTGAACCAAACCCTAAGAGGCAAAGAACTGATCACCTACCTAAGGATCTCACATATGAAATTATTGTTACTGATCAAGACATGCAAGTTGGTATGTCATCCCCTCCTAGGTCAGCTGAATTGGTTCTATCCAATTTGGATATGAAGGGTAAGAGTGTGCAGGATGCAAGAATGGAGGCTTGCAAGGAGTTCTTAGATGACAATGCATTTGTAAAGACTCATATATTCTTGCAATTGGAATGGAGGATGAAATTTGAGGAATATAAAAATAAATGCAAGGAGAGAAGAGAACTAAGGCCTGACATGTCAGATCAGGAGAATGACGAAGAAGTGAAAGCTGAACTAATGGAAGAGTTCAAAAATATCACTCCTGAAGAAGGAAGACAACTAGTTAATCAAGCTGGTGTTTCAATTTTTCCTGAATGGGACATCGTAGATGTAGTGGCTTTCAATGCCATTATGAAGTCCAAGAATCCTTTTCAAGATTTTGAAGAAGTTAAGGCAACATTACAAAACTCTGCCTTCAGTGAAGAATATGAGACCTTGGCAATTTGGGCATTAGCTCCACAAGGAAGAAAGCTAAACATTGTTGATATTAATCCAAATTTCAAAGGAGGATTAATAATAAAGAGGGATTCAAAGACTATAACAACCCAAGCCACTAGTTTAACTGTGAATGTGGCCAAGTTGGCCCAAAAGATTGTTGAAAGGGAGGAGGCTAAAAGAAAGAGCCTAATGGAGAAGTATACCATTTTAATTGAAGAATATAGTAAAATGCAATAGAGGAATGTTGAGTTGCAAACTGAAGTAGAAAGGTTCAAGTATAGACATACCGATGAAACATCCAATGCTCTAGGAACCAGTACATCACCTCCCACAACAGGGTCAATGCCTCTTGCTTCTCCAAATGTTTCTACACCAGGGTCTCCCATTCAAAATCCTGCTCTTACCCCTTCTCTAGAACAAGTTTATGAACAAATAGAGTGCTCTGTTGATCCAACAAAGAGGTAGCTCATGCAGAAAATTGATCAATTACAGACATCACTAAGGGTAAAAGAGGAGGGTTTTCTTTCAAAATAAAAAGAAATTGTTACTCTTGTTTTGGAGCATTTAAATGAAAAGGTGGATAATAAACCGCCCTCTATACATTCTTTGTATTCTTTGCTATTTGAAGCAATAAATAATATTGATAGGGATCAGGGGATAGTGATTCCAATAATTCAAAATTGGATCCCTAGGGAAAATAATTTAGATGTTATGAATAAAGCCTCAAGGTTTGATGTAAATAACAGGCCCCAATCATTGAAGCCTACTTATATATTAGTTAAATCATTGCAAGGTTTTCAGACCTTACCAGATGATCTAAGTAGGAAGATTAGGGAATTGGTAAAGAACTTCAATGATTGGGGTAACACACTGTTACCTGATATAATTGATGAGCAGGGGGTAATCAGAACACTCCAACAATGGTAGGATCAAGCAAGTAAAGTCATCAATAATCAAATTAAAATAATTTGCGATGACTCAGATTATGATTTGTTGGTAAATTGTATGGATAAGATTATTGGTTCCAGCTCATTTTTAGAATTTTTTGAAAGAGATGCTAATCAGGTAGCGGTAAAGTATTTGCCTTATAGTACAAAGGTAAAAGAGGTGGTTAATTTTGACTGGCCAAGTGATGAAGATTACCAGAGGTGGGTGGCTAAGTATTTGAATGATGATGAGTAAAAAGAGTGGGCTACCGACAGGTGGCAAATCAGATGTTGCGGTTACAACGTTTCCAATTTTGTATGGATGACTTTCTTGGCATGGGTTTCATGTGGTTTTTTGTTATTGCATCAACCTTCCTCTGCCGACATGATGAACGAGAATATGCTCCAGGATGATTGATGTTGTAACGATTTTTGAACAAGAATATTTTTCAAGGTGGTGGTTGTTGTAACAAATTTTGGAATATCACTAGGTGCTCCAATTGATTGGTGACAGGTGTACTTTTTAGCTCGGTGCTTGTTTTCTCCTTCATTTTATATAAGAAGGATTTCAAGGCCAGAAGTATGAGTTAGCAAGTTAGATAATTTTTGTCGAGTCTAGGTGAAGTTGCAGAGCGAATTGTAAAGTTTGATGGTTTTAGAGAAATGCAATTTAAGTTTTGAGTCGTTATGTAATAGGTTTTGAATTCATAGAGATTTAATGTTGTATAACAGGCGAATATGTGTTGTATAAGGATTTGATAAGTAGTCCTGGGTTAAAATGCACACTGATGAAATTGTAATGCAATATTGTCAAGGATCTTATATGTGATGTATTAAATCTGTTATAAACCTCTAGATGCTTATGAATTTGACTCCTGCAATGGATATATGGCACTGATCTAAGTTGTAATTATTTGTGTATTTCAATATTTGTTTGTATTTTCCTAGAGCTTGCTACAAATTGCAAATCATTGACTATCTTATACAATGGATTGTGTTTAGTTATCTCACGCTCCAAATAGTTGATATTGTCTATGAATAGCCAATTCTAGTTGATATTATCTTATCATGTTGAGCTATTAAGTGAGATCATCTGCTATTGTTAATGTTGTTTATAAGAATGGTGCAGAGGTTGTAAAAACATTAAGGGATCACCCTCTTGGGTCTTGCAGAGCCCGAAGTGTATGAGGGATTTTAAAGTTCGTCAGTTGGTCAGTCCTTTGAGAGCCGATTAGTTGGCAATTCCATAGGTATGATAAATAAACCCTGGATTACATTGTAAAGAACCAACATACATGTCAGCCGAACAACCACCTCTACAACTGACATTTTAATCTTTTATGATCACATGAAACATAAAACACACTAATTTCAAGGTTGTTAATATCACTATTGAAATGTTTTAATTTTTTGACCTTTCAAACATTAAACAGTACATCATTAAATTAATTATGTAATGACATAAAAATTAAAAGCATCATGAACTAATTATGTAACCACATAATTCAAATATAATTCTATCGAGAATTAATATGGAAATAGATAATATAATCGCATAACTTATACATTTCAATGTCATTGATCTTCTTCTTCATCCAACTCTTTGTCTGTATCATCCGATCCAGATTTGACATTGTAAGGATTGGTCATATCATCATCATCGTCATCGATATCAGTTTCGATAATGTCATCATCCACATGGATGTCATTTTCATGAACATTAACTCCTACATCATCATCATCTAGTTCCTCCTCTTCGACATCTTCATCAGGGACATCATCAACTAACCATTGATCTTGATCATCATCTACATCATCTTCTAGTTCATCGGTATCTTCTTCTTCCACCACATTATAGTTTACCGACCTTCCTCTTGGATCATGTCTAACAACAAACGACCAACCCGGTTTACCTGGAACCTCTGAGTAAAATACCTGCTCACATTGGCTTGGAAGAACATATGGCTCATTTCCAGCTTGCTCGATCAACCTTGTATTAACAATGGTAAATCCATTAGCATGTTCAATAACAATTCTCTTAGGATCGTTTTCATTCAATCATAGCATGTACTATAGGATGAAAAACAAAATTAATCTGAAGGACTTAAAGTCACACTCAAGTATATCATCCAAAATCCCATAGTATTAATTTTCTGAGACTTCTGGATGTATGTCACTTCTAGATGAAACATTAGTCACCTAAAAGACTGCAGTTATACCATAATCACAAGTTTTCTTCATGTTATCCAACATTTTGATTCGAAATTTACAACCATTGCACCACATAGCCTTATGGTGTTTCACCTTTAATATGTCAAACATGTAAAAATTATTGCAATATCGTCAGTTGATAAACATATTTATTCTTGGCCAAATGTATGCAAAGAAAAAAATCTTAAGATATATATACATCAATATACTTGAAAATAATTAAATAATATGGGTGATTAATATATTTATCGTGCACCATTTTATCTCTTGAAGCCATATGCTAAAATCAATTTCCTTTGTGTAACATTGGAATCTCCATTCTGATGAGCTTTTAACCAATGAAGCCACTTCCATGTTAATGTCGACCAGTTGTTGACATGATTCGATCCATCTTGTCATCCAATCAAGTTGTTGGCTGATACCAAAATGTGATGCACATCCACTCGACCAATTGTACGAAATAAATTAGAATTCTAAGCGGCGGTATAATTAGTTAAATACCATAGTATATGACCTTAATTTATAATTGATGTATATTGAAGATTAAAAATTAAATAAGTACAATATACATAAAAACCATATGTAAAATGCATTTCAATTAATCTCCATCACCATCTTATAATTACCTCTCACTTTCCTCAATCTACCTTTCCCCAACAAGTACTCCCCTTCGAATTTGTTAATGGAGTTGGGATCCCAAATGTGATCTAAATGGATCTTTGTTGCAAACTTAGGAAGATATTCACTAATGTACACCATGCTCTGGTATACCATATATCCCTCCACCATAGAACCCTCAGGATGTGCTCTTTGTCTAACCAAAGCCTTCAAAAATTTCAAGTGCCTCTCAACCATCCACATTGACCTTGTGTGTACATGTCCACACAATTCAATCTCCTCAACTTGGTGTATGAGGTAGTGTTCTTGTGCATTGAAAAATGTTGAAGGTAGAAACTTTTACATTTCACACATTAGATAAGGAATTTTTATCTTCTAATAATTTATATCTTCTTTATGGATTTCTTTAGATGACAGCCATCTACAAATGATTCAATCTTAAATATATTAATGATATTTAATAAAAATATACAATATATTACATAACAAGTAAAACAAATGGAAATTATAAGATGTATACAGTGAATTGAACAAATCTAGCTACTTACCTCATGTATTTTCCAAGATCATATATAACTTGCTTGACATTGTTTTCAAAGTTGTCTGGGAGAGATAGAGGTAGAACGTACTGCAACAATTATAAAATGATCTTTTCATTATTTTTCCAAAAGTAGTAAACACAACACACTGAAAAGTACATGCATTATATAAGTGTATATAATATACTAGAATAATTACCTTAATGAAGGTATGCCAATCATGCATTTTCATCCCTGACCCAAATTCACCTTTCTTTGTTATTATATTGTTTATGTTCGCAGCAAATCCTGTGGGAAATCGAATTTTTTGTATGACTTCTTTTTATAGCATTGCTTTGCTGCTCTGTTAATAACCAAGGAAGGGCACTTATATTAATTTGGTCTCCATCATATTTAATTGAATGACATTTTTCATTGCATGATTGGCTTCCCGAATGTCACTACAAATTTTGACAATTTCTTCTTTGTCATGTCTTCCATCCAATATTTTTCATAATGTTTTTATTATATTCTTTCTTATATGCATTGTACCAAACAAATGCACAATTTTTAGCTTCTCATAGTAGGGAAAATGCTAAATTGTCTAGGATAACTTTTCAATCCACAGTGGGAAGCCGGCCATTAATGCCTTGGCGACCTTCATGAAGCATATAAGTTAAACAAATTAACAATGACAATCATTGTCAATTACAACATGAGTAAACACAACACAATATAAAAATATAAATTCAAAACATATCATATATGATAGATAAACAATTTGATATGATGTATAACCTTGACGATTAATTCTATTATATTCCAACTTCCATAGGCGAGGTGACATTCTTCGTGGTTTTGATGTAGTCTCCTCTTTCCCATTGAAAAGATGTTTTTCAGTAGTTTGATACTTATGATTTCTATGGAGGAAGTGCCTATACTCATCAAACACCTGCTTTCCTAAACTTGTTGAACAGCGAGATTTCACTTTGGACTACAAATTGGACATGCAAATTTTCCCTTTGTTTGAAGACTTGCAAGATGATATATAATTGGATTAAACATGTCAATTTTTATAATTATATATAATGAATAGATTATTTTAAAAACATTCATGATATCTACTTCATCAAATTAAATATTTTTAAAGTACAGTCGAACGTTATAATATACCACAAAAATGTGTTAGCCCTGGGGCATCATGAATTGTCCATACAAACATTGCATGGAATTGAAATTATCTTTCTCCTATTGGTCTAGAGATTTCATACATAGTGATTCCATTCCATAACTTTAGTAACTCGTCGATAAGAGGCTCAATATATACATTCATATCTTTAACTTGGT
>VDFB02058098.1:49302-85236 GCA_007258455.2 Sequoia sempervirens
TATTTAACAAAAATATACAAGATATTACATAACAAGTAAAACAAATGACAATTATAAGATGTATATAGCGAATTGAACAAATCTCGCTACTTACCTCATGTATTTTCCAAGATCATATATAACTTGCTTCACATTGTTGTCAAAGTTGTCTGGGAGAGATAGAGGTAGAACGTACTACAACAATTATAAAATGATCTTTTCATTATTTTTCCAAAAGTAGTAAACACAATACACTGAAAAGTACATGCATTATATAAGTGTATATAATATACCAGAATAATTACCTTTTAATGAAGGTATGCCAATCATGCATTTTCATCCCCTAATCTAAATTCACCTTTCTTTGTTATTATATTGTTTATGTTCGGGCAAAGAACTCGGGTGGAAATCAACTTTTGTATGACTTCTTTTATAGCATTGGCTTTGCCGCTTCCCTCATAATAACCAAGGAAGGGCACTTATATTAATTTGGTCTCCATCACTATTTAATTGAATGACATTTTTCATTGCATGATTGGCTTCCTGAATGTCACTACAAATTTTGATAATTTTTTCTTTGTCATGCCTTCCATCCAATATTTTCCATAACGTTTCTGTTATATTCTTTTTGATATACATTGTATCAAACAAATGCACAATTTGTAGCTACTCATAGTAGGGAAAATACTAAATTGTCTAGGATAACTTTTCAATCCCTGTGGAAGCCAACCATTAATGCCTTGACGACCTTCATGAAGCATATAAGTTAAACAAATTAACAACGACAATCACTGTCAATTACAACGTGAGTAAACACAACACAATATAAAATAATAAATTCAAACATATCATATATGATAGATAAACAATTTGATATGATGTATAACCTTGACGATTAATTCTATTATATTCCAACTTCCATAGGCGAGGTGACATTCTTCGTGGTTTTGATGTAGTCTCCTCTTTCCCATTGAAAAGATGTTTTTCAGTAGTTTGATACTTATGATTTCTATGGAGGAAGTGCCTATACTACTGCAAACACCCGGCTTCCTAAACTTGTTGAACAAATGTAGATTTCACTTTTGACTACAACTGACATGCAAATTTTCCCTTGTTTGAAGACTTGCAAGATGATATGCAAGTAATTGGATTAAACAGTCAATTTTATAATTATATATAATGAATAATAGATTATTTTAAAACATTCATGATATCTACTTCATCACCAAATATTTTTAAAGCAATTTAACGCTATAATATACCACAAAAATGTGTTAGCCCCGGGGCATCATGAATTGTCCATACAATCATTACATGGAATTGAAATTGTCTTTGTCCTATTGGTCTGGAGACGTCATACATAGTGATTCCATTCCATAACTTTAGTAACTCGTCGATAAGAGGCTCGATATATACATTCATATCTTTCACTTGGTACTTACCTAGTTGAATGAACATAAACATTACATAATTATTATAACCATTTTACTGCAATATATATAAATTAATGTACATGACTATTGAATGAAAAAAATATAAGTCACTATGCAACAAATAAGACAAATGAGATGCTACTACGTTAAAGAAAATTGATGTAAACAAATACCTGGAACAATCATTGACAACATTATGTGCTCCCTCTTTATTGACATCCATGGAGGAATGTTATTGTTGATAACAAAAAATAGGCCACTAAGTAAATAGATTCTCAACTTCCAAATGGATTGACACCTCACCGGGCCTCCCAATGAAAGCCCCGAGATTACGCAGGTTCTTCAAAGTGTGCCATTTTTCCTCCATGTCCCTAAATGTAGAACCATCTGCAGGAATTCAAAGAATGTCATCTCCACTTCTATTCCGTGCATGGTAATCCATCAATTGCGCTAAGCTTTCGCACCTAAATAATTGTTGCATACGTGGAATAATGGGAATATAACTAAGAACCTTGCGAGGCACCTTTTTTGTTACTTGATCTGTTCGATATCTACTGATATGACATTCCAGGCATTCTGTTGCTAATTCCTGTTGTTTATGATATATAATATGATCATTGGGACATGCATCTATTGCTTGATACTCCATTCCGATATCTTTCATAATGGCACACAAATATCGGTATGAGTGAGGTAAAATATTTAATGGTGGTAACAAAAAATTCACCAATCAATCTACAACAAAAAATAAATTCTGTTCATATAAAGAATACACGGTACATATTTCATCCTTTTATTTACTAGTGATGAACTAACAACAATTGGAAAAGATGAAAAAGATGACATATATGACATACCTTTTAACATCCTGCGGAGGATTGCTAAGTGTTTGGATAAACCATTCATAACCTTCTAAGTTCAACAACAACAATAAGTACCAAAGAGAAGAGTTGTTTTCAAAGCCTTCATAAAGGCTCAGATGCCTTGTCAAGTACAAAAATCATGAACATCATCAAAGTCATCTTGATCATCATGATCAGTTTTGGCTACCTAAATGTGACATGGATCAATGTATCGCATTCATCATTTTCTAACCTGCCTTTTCTCAAGTGCATGATCATTTTCCATAGGATCATTAACTTCATCTTCGGTTATTCACAAACGCATGTTCGCCCCGCTTGCAAAACCACATTCTCCAAAATGCGGATAATCCATATCATCTTCCCTAGGGTGCCCCACCTTTATAATAATGATAGACACAAATAAACTATGATCATGATCAAGTGATTATATATATATATATATATAAAATGTTAAAACAATATAAACATTTACAAATTCAATCAATATAAACACATATAATGAATAACTTACCAATGGACGATAATCGTGCCCCCCTTCAACATGACCATGCTACCTACAATGCTTCTTAGTTGTTGTGATTAAAATTCATCTCATCTTTAAGCCCTTGCAATTATTGCAAGGACAATAACATTTCCCATCACCCTTTCTTTTCAATCTAGCCCACAATCTATCAAATGTCTCTTCATTTTGTTCTAGACTAATATTATTTGATATGATTTTTCTTTACCAAGCTTGACTATTTAGATCTTCAAAAAATATCAAACTCATACTCCAATAATTTTTATTCATAGACAGGTAACATAATCTAATAATTTTGATATTTTACACCAAAGAAATTTGGCATGCAACCACCCCTGCAAAAGAGAAGACAGTCTGAAGTTAATGACCCCAAAAAACACTTTACAATGCTAATTCCAAAAATTATTAAATTTTGATTTTACTATGATTTCCAACCGTTAAGACTCCTAAAATCAGAATATTGAACTTGATCACAAAATTCCTACAACAATGGAGGTAGTGAACTAGTAAGAGCAAGTGACCCATTCCTAAGGAGCAACAAGTCGGAATCATCATTGCTAATGCCAATACAGATTTATCCTTTTAGTTAAAGATGCAACGTGTCACTTCTTATGATGAGCTTATCCCTAGGGCCCTCAACATTGAGAGAGCCCTAATAAAAAACAACAGAAGCATTGGTAAGAGCATGATTAGGGTACAAACCCTAGGCCTCTATAGAAACATAAACAATAACTATAGCGGATTAGTGAGGTTGCAATACCAGAAAGATTGAGACATTGTAGGTAATAACAAAATCTTGCAATCTAAAGATTGTAGCTAATAACAAACACACTATGTAACTTAGTGACATTTGTAAATGCAATCTATGGTAAGAAGAATGGCAGTCACCTTGAGATGTGACAGTCAAAAACAGGCTAAGCAGTGACAAGATAATAAAGCTCAAACCTTGCATAGTAAAGTGGAGATTTTAACAGTGAGTTTCCTTACCCCCTTGCTGATCTTAAGGGTTTTTCAAATGATTTTGGTAGTGTTAGGCAAGGAAAATGCAATCAGGGAATGACTATCCAAATGAAGTAACAATGTTAATCATAGGTTCAATTTTTCTTCTTAGCCATTAATATTGTATGATGGAGGTAGTGGATTGCATGTTTGAGTAGTGTTTTGAGACTCACCAAAGATGGGAGAATAGTGAATAATACCTTGTGGACTGTGAAGTAGTGTCAATAAGGTTGAAGGATCATAAGAACTACAATACCATGAAACAATGAGTCCCATGTAGTAAGTAGGTAGTCTATAAGGCATAGTTTGATTTTATAGTTAAGGATGCTCATGAAAGGAATTTTCAAGTGATAGTGAGTGAGCTGTTTAAGACTGCAGCTGAGGGTGCAATACCTAGTCTTAAAGGAAGTTAGCAAAGCAGTAAATGTGCAAAAAAATGAATCATACACAACAAACAATTCACAATGTTATCTTCCATAATTCCTTGAGTTTGAAGACAAAAATCTCATTGTATCTTCATGATGAAAGTGGTGACCTTAATGGTCAATCACTGACAACCATGATTTTAAAACATGCTATTGTGTTTATGGAGGCAACATTTTAAGCAAGGCAGTGAGTGGTGGTTTGGAACAATGGCAGGTACGAAGGACTTGCTTTATATGCATACTATGCAGTCTAGCTTAAGACAACATTCTTAGAAGAGATTGAAGGTCGATTATGGAACTCAAGGATTACCATGAAAAGGATTAGAGCAAAGAATGAGATCTATTTAAAAGCCACGGTCATGAAGATATTAAAGATATCACATGCAAAAACCTAGTAGCTAGAGTAATGAATATAGTGCCAAAGAGGACAGTGTGCTGGGGAAGATTTAGGAGATCTCCACATTATCTAATTATAGGGAAATACATCATTTATTTATTTTTTTAATTAAAAGAAATCATTCTAAACCCTATATAGGATACATTGATACTTCAAAAGCCTGAAGGAATTTGAGATTATGCAAATATATGTCAAGTAACATTCATAAGGTTTAGAAAATATTGATCACTCTCTAGAATAGCCCATTAAACATGGGTTGTGTTTGAATGCACTACATAATTGATATAACACAACCACTCTGCATATCAACCGAGTTATAGGTTCTTTATTGCAACAAGAGGTAATCACTCTTCGATCATGCTATAATTACATCCCAACCTGTTAAATTTGAGACAACCTGAATGCACCCAATGATGATTGACACCTACATTATACAACCTGAACTAACTACATTATATGAGTGCCCTCCATTTCTATCACAACATAGCCACATTAAACTTGGGTCACACATGAATGCATCCTCTATATTTGTTATAGCACAATTGTGCCACATGACCAATAGAGTTATGGATCATATAATTACACAAGAACTGCCTCACTTGTGATCTTATGGCAATTCCACACAACAAAACTGACATGAAATTCTCAAAACCATTAACCTCTAAAAATGAAACATGATGAGATGTTGCTTTTAAAATATGATTTTCAAACCTAGAACTACAACCGACTTCCGGAACTCGAATTATGCAAAAAGACAATGACTACCCTCTAACCTCGGGCGAGCATCTTCTGATTTTTTTCTAATTTTTCCCAAGAAATTGTCCTTAGTTCTCCACAAACTGTCTCAAGTAGAGCAAAACACTGTCGCAATAAATCAGGCGCAAACTCACTTTTCTTTATGTCGGCCACAATTTGATTTTTTTTAATTTTTCATGTTTGTTGAAAATTTGATGAAAATAATAGCCGACATTTCGACGAACGTCAGGGATAAACTTTCAAAAAATTGGAAATTACACATCAAATTTTACAAGCACTTGATGAACATCGAATTTTACATATTTTGTCAGACAGTTTCGTCATATTTTGCAGTCAAATGTATTAGTGAGGATGGTGGATCGTGACGAAGGCCAAAAGGTGGCGATGACATGGAGGATAGATGGCATGTGGCCCATGTACTCGATGAACATCAGTGAGATGGTAATGAATGCCTCTTTGACTAGGCGACATGGTTTTAGGTGGATAACCCTAAGTTCGACGATGAATATTTGAATGATCGCTTATCTAATGGCCATAATTAGATGTTGAATGATGGCATGTGGCTCGAGGTGAACAAGAAACCCTAAAAGGGTGTAGTAGTTGAAGATTCAAATGCAAGTGATGATTATTAAGGGGGATGGCTAAGAGGCTGGGTAGCCATGAGAGAGATGAATCTTGTAGAAGGTGAAGGTTGAGCAGTTGTGCGATAGTGAGGCTAAGAGGCTGATGGTTAGGCTGTGAGGCTATGTAGTTGAAAGAAATGTCTCTCAATAATAGAGGTGAGATCGAAGTAGGGTTATGCTGTTGAATACTCTCCAAATGGAACAAGATGTAAACTCCTGTAAAGGTCGTGAGCCTGATATTGTATTGTAACTGTATTTTGTTGTTGAATAATATAATGGTGCTATGGGATTTTGGAGTGTGGGATTTTTTTTTTACCCGTAAGGGTTTTCCCCATGCATATATGTGTGTTCATGTCTTCTATTTCATATTTTATGGTTGTTGGTTTTATTTGTTGAATCTGTTAATGGTGTTGTTGAAACTGGTTGTTTTGCATGAGTTTCTCTCAAAAGGATTAATATGGGAAATGAACTATGTCTATTTTCGCTTTATGGCATAGTAGTACATGTCTTTGAGGCAATCTAACAAAATAAAATTACTAAAGGCACTGTTTTTCTCAGATGTTTCTTTCTGAGATGACCAATATTTCCCAACAATATCCACTATCTAACAAGTTGGCAAATACTTCTCTCAATTTAATAATAATCAACTCTCTCTAAAACTCAAGGATATCACTCACTGTTATTGAAAGTTTATTGCAAACATAAATGTAGATAAAATGTAGAAGCTTACACAAGAAATAATGCATAGAAGAATGTGTCCCAACAAATTAACTTACTCCTCTATTTATACAACAAATTGGTAACTACTTTGCCTATAGTTTAGGCATGGTTTTGATAGCAGCAAGCATGCACAACAACACATCTATCTCAACTCAAAAGGTGGAAAACATATCAGCACATCCTCAGCTTAAACAACTACAGGTCAACTTAGTTAAATGACAACAATTAGAGAGCAATTCAAATCCCATATGATAGAATTTTGTTTTCATCTCAAAATAGACATCTATAGGGATAAGGATTCAAAGGTGGTGCCAAAGCTTCATAATCGCATACAAATTTGGCACGATTTCCTTTATAGTTGAAGCAGTCAACATCAAATTTGCAACACCAAGCCTCTATTGACTAAGTCATGATATGTGTCGATTCACTCAATAAATCGGTTGACTTTGAAGTCATTGATAGGTTAACACGCTTTAACAAATGTTGGTTGATATATAAAAACAAAGTATAAAGAGTTTACAAAGTCCATGACTCTCTATAAAAGGGCATCGACTCATTCACTATTAATCATTGACTTAATGGTTGTTCCTTGTTTGCAAATTGTGAACTATTCTATCACAGACATCAAGAGTATAATGCGGCTAAAGAATATAGTTAGTACTATCCAATAGTCGACCTCTAAGTTGTGTAAGATAATCAGCCTAAGAGCTATATATATATATAGCATTATAAATCAACTAATAATCATTGCTTTAGATAGTCGATCTCAAAGAAAATATCATTTAAACATATATATAACATATACATTTATATATATATTAGCACACACACACACATATGTATATACATATACGTATATTTGTATATGTTAGTATATATCTATATTAATCATATGTCAATAAAGCATGTATGTGTAATCGATATACAAATGAATACATCGAGATAACAATCACATTGTTATATTATATATTATATATCTATATATATATACGCATGTACACACTCCTCTATTAAGCATTACTGCTTATGTGTGTATTTGTTTATATATACAAATATATATTTATATATCATATAGCAACATAAATGATCCATTCAATATCTCAAATGCATACATCCTTGTTTATCATTACTCATCAAATAATACACATGTACCCATACATACACATATTCACTTATACGTACATATACATATTTAATATGTTTACACACACACACACACACACACACACACACACATATATATCAAATTACCCATTCTTATTCTATTCTTGTTGATACACACATTCATTAAGTGTATATATATATATATATATATATATATTCACATATATATAATTGATCCTTCATGTGAGTATGTTTGTAAGTATTTCTACTTATACATGCATATGATTGTACTCTTACACATGAATCAATGTATGTATATACTCATATACATGCACACTTTTGACGTAGATATGTATCGACATAAAGCTCAAAGACACATAATATCATAATAATATTTATATACATATATGCATGTTTATACATATGTCATCGCACTCATATGGACACCCCATTATATCCATCGTACGTGTATGCCGACATATGCATATATATGCATGTACATGTATGCATATATCCAAACACTCATTCAACCACACAAACAAACACAGTAGAATAAGGATGAACTCACAAGCTCAAACAGATAAACATCATCCAAGCATGTACTCAATAGTAATCAAGACCCTTACTAATATAGAAACATTATGCTAAGGATGACTTACCTACTTCCCACATGATAACCCAACTCAATTATTCTATTGTGGTGTGTGTAAGCTTAGATAGGTTACGTTACTGGTTACCCAACCAAGACCTTCTCTTGAGTGATACTTCCTCTCCGCTTGGAGGAATGAACATATACTTGCATCCACATTCTCAAAACATGTCCAAGGTAGTCAACTATTCAACAAAATATGCATTACACATAATACATCTCCATAGTTAGAATATTAATTCAATAACCATCCATTTCACACACATATGCATTTCTTCATATGAAATTAAATGAAATAACGTTCATTCATAATGCATTGATAACAAAGTACAAGCACATTTTATTCACCATCACAATACAAATTACTTTCACATTTACCCTACATAGTAATAGCAAATAGTAATTACATATTTGGGGTGTAACATTTAATGATAGAAATTTGTTCTTTTTAATGTTTATGTTGCAGAAATTGGAAGAAGAATTTGGTGCTCTTGTCCCCCTGTTTGAGCCATTGTAATCGAGCCCTTAGTTGGGCACCTTCACCCTTATAAGCATCTAGTTTTTGAAGCTTATATTGTTGTCTTCAGTTTTCCTATTAATGTTGTTTAGAGTTGTTAAGCCTTAATAGTTTTGATGTTATCCATGTACTTACAAGGCTTCTATAATTGCTTTTCCTTAAGAAGTGATCCTTTCTATTAATTTGTTTTCTTCATCATATTCTATGTGCCATCAATCAAAACATTCGAAGATGGCATTCAACTTACTCTTTACTTGGCTATAGATTGTATTCCTTGTGTTCCTCTAAGGTGATCCCACAATACTGGTTTACAATTTTTAGCCAAATTGGACACTAAACTAATTTTTCTAACTAAATCTTCACTTTCGAGCACGTATAGCGGCTAAACACTGAGGAATTTGAAGTTGATGCAAACTAGGGATTTGTGAAATTTTGTTTGTAGATTCTAAATATATTTTTTTTCAATTTTTTTGGAATCAGATTGCACTTCTTTTTCCATCTCTTTCAAAAACTAGATTTTTCAGTAAACACCATTTTTAAGGAGTGATGCTTATCGTATAACACATAACTTCTTTTCCATGAAGGATAAAATTCTATTTTTTTCGAATTTAGTTTTTTAACTACGATATCTAGTGCTTCTAATTGGTTTCATAGTGTTTTATTGACTATTTTTTCCTTAATCGTAGTCAAACCAATTACAATTCAGACATAGGCGGACTGTATAACACAACTTTTTTTGTATGTATCAAAATTCAATTTTTTTTTGTTAGATCAAGGAATTCAATATCTGATGCACTCATATTTTTTAATTTTTGTTTTTGATAATCTTCTATTTTTCAACATGTGTAGAACAGAGAACTTGATTTTTGGTGAAAAACCTACATTCACAAGAAATAGAAAATAAATATAATAATTAAATTAAATTTATTTAAAGTTATACTTTTTGGGAAGCTTATAATAAGGACTACATACTTACAAAATTTAAATTTTAAATGAATTCATTTGATCCCCCAAAAGGTAAATCAAAATCAAATTTTTATCGACATTTTGATAGGTGTAAAGGAGACTCCGTTATAGGTATGGTTTAAAACTAGTGGGGTTCTATCCAAGGGGGTTTGATCTAAGGTAGTTTGATCAAACCCTCTTCAATTGGAATGCTTTAAATGGAAATTTTTCAATTGGAATGCTTTAAATGGAACTTTTTAAGGCTTAAATTATTATATTTTTTAAAAATATGCGATTTCAACAAAAATCAGAATCTCCCAGAAATATAATTTCCATGAATTGTTACAACACAAATTCAAAAACTGCATTTTTTTATACATACTATTCAAATGGATATTTTCATATTCACTCAAAGACAACATATGTTTCAAATATGAAAGATCGAGACTGGTATGGGGACACCATTTTCAAAACATTGTATAGGGGTACTAGAAGATGGAAAAATATACAAAATGAATAAATTATATAAATTTTAGAATTTTATTTCAGTAACCTCTGTCTATTAAATGAAACATTGATATCAAATTTAACCAAAAAATATGAGAATTTAGTATTTTATTACCATGAGATTGCATACAAATTTGTAAACTCTATCATTCCATTCACATACAGTATCTGTAAATCACCTATATAGAAATCTAAACAAATGCATTTTATCTCTAATACAAACTATGAGGTTCCCTAACAGATATGTCTAATGCTCAAGTATTAGGAGTGCCAATTTATGGTGTTGAGAGATGAAGCAAGAAGGGGATAGATTTAATATTCTTCAAAATTTCAAAGTAGATGGAGGAAAAGGATTCATTTTATTGTTTGAGAGGAACTTATTTTGGAAATTTAATTCTTTCTGTAATTTAATGGGATAGATAAACTATTTCCCAAAGTAGCTACAGGGAAAAACATATCTACCACAAAGCTACATTTCACTAAGGAATTTATTTTGTAGCTCAAATTCACTTAATATTTAAATTATCTTCTTTCTTACATTCAACATATCTAAAATGGTATGTGCATCATACTCCAATGACACAACTTTGTCATCTTCATTATAAAATTTGTAAAATCATTCATAAAGTTCATATAGTTATAAATAAAGATAAAAAAAACTGTATGCATTCAAAGAGAAATTATTTTTGTTGCAATTAAATTCTTAAAAAATGGGTAGATGTAGGTGTGAGATCAATATTTCAAAGAACCGTAATCAAATTTATTATTTTCAATAAAACTAAAAATTTAATTTTCTCTATGAAAATATGTACCTTGTTGCACTATATCACAATTTGTTGCCTATTTAGATGAATGAATAGTATTATACTATTAATAATAATTTCTGTATGGAACATTTGGAGGGAGGAAATGAAGGTAAACAAAAAGGAAGGAAGGAAATTTGTGAATCCATGTGACATTTTTTGTAATAAGCAGTTGCTAAGCTTATTTCCCTATTTTTTGACAGCTTATTTTTATTTCCTAAACAATAATTGCTCCTAGAAAATAGGAAAAGATTCTAAATTATCCTTTACCCACATTTTTAATTTTCCATGGGAACATTCCAACTCCTTAAATTTAAGTAGAAAATGGGGTTAAGTAGCCGCATGGGGACATGGGGTAAGACTTTCAAATGCATTTCACATGTTCACTTTTAAAAATGGGTCCATGAGTAAGAAAATACCATGCATATCCTTTTAGTGTGGAATCTTGGGAAGTGTGGTCATGTGAAAGGCTTCACGGTTTTTCCCTAGTTTGGACATGAGTGTGATAATTTTATTAAAAAAATTAAGTATTATTATGAATTTGGATTAAATGTTTTTAGATTTTTGTCGATCAAAAAATCCAATCAATTGTTCAATTTATAAATTCCATCAATTTAATGTGAATAAATTAAGAAATTGACTTGCCACTATGTATAATTTTGAAGTGTAAAATCAACTTTTGAAAGGCAAACTACAAACTACATTAGAACTTTGTGACTCCACTTAATTATTGACAAGCACAAGTTCATTTATGCTTTTTCAGAATTTGAAAATTAGTAATAATTTAAAATATTACTATGAACCCATTGTCAAGCTTTTTAGAGATCATGTGTATTCTGTGTGAAATTGCAACCATATGTTGAAACTTTAAATGATTGTATATTCACACTGGCAAATCAATTATAGCTACACAAAATTAACATATTATAAATTTAATATGTTCAAACTTTAAAAGAGTCCCTTAAAACATATTATCAAATTTTTAAACCATTTTGCAACTTCATAAAACTACAAACTATAAAAGAACAAAAATGCTAAAATGTACCTAGATATTATATCAATGCTAAATTACATTGAAACCTTATATTTTTGCCACATAGATTTAATCAAACTTTAATAAACTTCACAAAGTATGTTGATAGGGAAGTTGTGAATTGATTTAATTGATCTTGTCACACTTTTTAACAATAAAAGTTGATTGTAAATCACTTGCAACTATAACTAATGGTTGTAAATTTTGACTTGATAAAAAATTTAACACTTTAAAATGATTAAGAACATTTGTCACCAAGAATCATTAATGTAGGCATTACTATTTTCAACTTGATCAAGTGAGATGACAAAAAAAGTTCACTTGCAACTCGAAAAACAAACATGACTTTAGGAATTATAACTTGATGATGCACGTTGACATATAAAGCACAAAAAGTATAAACAATTTCATTGTTAAAACAAGGGATAAAAAGTCCAAGTGTAAGAACATTCATCTTTCCTTTTTTAGTGCAAAATGAACTTCAACTCTCTGTTTACATTTACCTTTTCATAAACTTTATCCACATGCTTCTCATTTGTGTCTAATTTTAGTTGTAACATTTGACTTTTCTTGTACTTCTAATTGCAAATGTTGCAACAACATGGTTTTAACACACTCCATCTTAATTGTATATGAGTTTTACACATATATACTTAGAAATCATTGAAGCTAAATATTTCATTAAATGTCCCATTAATATGCTTTATATTTCTTGACAAAATTTCAGATTCAAGGTCACCACTACTAGTAGTATCAACATTTTCTCGCTATATGAATGTATGTTCATGTTTTCACTACCAAATTGAGCCAATCATGCATATATCTTTTAAAATTTTGTTAGATACACACTCATTATCAAAGTGGTTCAAATCAAATCCCTAAATGTTAGGTGTATTTTCTCAATTATTTATCTTTGATAGATCCTCACCCACTACACATATCCTCACTTTTTATTAAAATAGGACATATGGAGCCCTTGATTTCATTTTCTAGGTCTACACTTCTAATTTCCACATTTGAGTATGACATCTTCCTTTGACATTGTTGTACACAATTTTGTAAATATTTGAGTGATGCATATACATATATACCTATTTGAAAGTTCATACCTAATCAAAATGAAATAGGATCTACATAAATCATTTTTTGTCCATGTATAGATAGAATAAAATAAGTGTATTAATGAATTTAAACCATTTTTCTTATGAATTAAACATTTTTTTTAGTTTTTAATTCCCCTAGCTTATTATTTTAAAGGGGTAAATGCTTTTGACCCAGAGCTATGAACCGGTGAGGCCACAAAGCAAGACCTCATCCCCAATTTTAGTAGTCAACAATTACACCACAATGGGGTTTGAACCTTGATGACAAAAACATCACAACAACTTAACCGTCATACCATGCCACTATTGGCTTTTAATTCCCCTAGGTTGAAATAGGCTGTAGATTTCAATTTATCTAACTTTCTCTTGCATGCTTAGTTGAGATGGTCCACCTTTGCTTTCGTTTAGAAACCTTTAGCATGTAATTCTATGAGATTTGATAAAATTTGATAAGATTGATTAGAAATCCATAACATCTAAGAAACTTTTGTTATCTTAGATAATTTTCAATTCAAAAGAGTTCATTAAAGTTAGATATAAAATCTACGCTAAATATTAATAATTTTAATATTTTAAGTACAATTTACCTTTTGAGATGAACATAGATTTACTTTGAAGTAAATCTTTCTTAATATTGCATCAAATCAAGTTCTTTCTCTTTAAACTTCTCAATTTGAAAAATTAAAGATTCCATTGTCCTTGCTTTATTCTATTTTTCAATAAAAAAATATTTTAAATAACTTTAATATTAATTAAAAGTATGAAATTTCCACTTCTAGATTTGACTGTATTAAAAGTCTGAAATTTCCGCTTCTAGAATTTATTTCGACTGGGCAGCCGACCAACCCTTTAAGGAGCCTGGGTATAGGGCGCTCTAATAGTTGGCGTAGGATGCTGGACTATCCAGCACACAAGATGCCCATTTGACTGTTTGTTACTGTAAGCTTGTAGACAATACCTAACACTTCATTTAAAAAGACTGTCATGCTTATATTATCCTGAAAATCAGTAATTGCTGCAAATAAGCTTGTGGAGTTGTTATAGTTGACGCAGATTGGGTTCAAGCTTTTGAGTAAAGAATGGCGGAGAATGGTAGGGAGATGTGTGTGACAGGAGGCACAGGATTCATTGCTGGTTATCTCATTCGTGCTCTGCTCAACAAGGGTTACACTGTTCGCACAACTGTTCGTAATCCAGGTATTCCAATGACATACATTTGCATAATTAAAAATTTCTTCAAATGCTCTTGAAGTACCGATGTCTCCTATATAGGGTTTAGAAAGATTTCTTTTAATTTGAAAAAATAAAAAATGATGTATTTGCCTGTGATTAGATAATGTGGAGAAGATAGGGTATCTATGGGATCTGCCTGGTGCAAAGCAGAGGCTTAAAATAATGAAAGCAGACCTGTTAGAAGAAGGCAGCTTTGATGAAGCAATAAATGGAGTGGATGGGGTGTTTCATACTGCTTGCCCTGCAAATGATCACAACATCAAGGTAGGTTGTTCTCCACTAGATTTTTTATTTTATTTTGTTTTGTATGTTCTGATGACATAAGTTAGTTTAGTTTTATTCTCTGTGAAATGTATTGCCAAGCAGGAGGCCTTTGTTGATCCTAGTGTGAATGGCACTCTCAATGTCCTCAAGTCTTGTTCAAGATCACCCTCTGTAAAGAGGGTGGTGCTCACATCCTCCTGCTCAGCTATCAGATATAACTACAATACTCAAGAGCTTTCTCCTTTAGATGAGTCACGTTGGAGCAATCCAGAATACTGCAAACAGTATAATGTAAGTATAAATATCCTCCTTTGAAGATTGTATCTCACCGGTTGGAAGCATTGAGTTGCTGTTACAAGAGTAATTAATAGGCACAACATCCTGTGAGTATAAGAGTAAACTTAATCATCTTGATATAGACGGAAAAATGCCCCAAAATATCTCCACAAAATTATCCATGAAAACTTGTACTTCTTAGGTTCAATTCACATCTGCATAATTCTAAATTTAGGGTATTTTTTTACTGCAGCTTTGGTATGCATATGCAAAAACTCTTGCTGAGAAAGAGGCTTGGAAGTATGCAGAGGAGCAGGGTCTCGATCTGGTTACGGTAAACCCATCATTTGTTGTTGGCCCACTTCTTGCACCTGAACCTACCAGTACTCTTTACAAAATCCTGAACATAATGAAAGGTTGGGGTTACAGATGAAAACTTGAGAATTCTAAGTATTTAAATAATTACTAAGTCATACATTTTTTTAAAATTGGGCATTTTATCAAAGGGTTGTAGTTCAATCGATTGAGTACAATTGGTGAGCATGATGGTATGATATGATATAAGGGATGAGGTTGGAATCATGTTCTGAGTGACTTTGATAGAATTGATACCTTTCAATCCTTGACTCTTAATCAAAGAGGTATCAGCACCTATGTTACTAGAAACACAATGGCAGAGCTCCGTTTTGCGTTTTGATGGGCGGAATGCCGTTTCTGTTTCAGATGGCCGTTTCTAAGTCAGTGGTGACGTTACTAAGTCTGCTGTGCCATTTCTAAGTCTGTCGTGCCGTCGGAAGGGAATTCCTTTCCCCAATAGATATTGTCTGCTGATCCCCAATGTGTTAGTATCATTAGGGAATGTAAAAAATAGAGGCCTTACAATTGGAGATCCTTTGGTATGGGATTCAAAAGACAATGTGTATATGTATGGAAGAAGGTAGTATCTCAAACCTAATGCCTTCTTTGTAGACTCTGTGACGGACTTCCATAAGTGGAGCTCTTGCTGAATTGAATCCTTGTCTGAATGATCTCGGGCAAAAGGATAAAGTGAACCTAGTTGAGTCCACCTATTACAGAGCTCTTCTGTTGTGTCTTGTGCAAAGCCACAAATATCAGCACCAACCATGGGGACTCCAAACAATCCAAAACATAGCATTGTAGGTATGGAGTACCAGAGGTCATTCCATGTTGCAGTATTGTCTCCTGTGACCTGTCCAATGTGCAGCGAGTCAATATGAATGACCTCTTATTTAATACCGATTTCAGAGCCTTGTTGGTTACAATGACCTCTGTGAGCCCATAAAGATTATGTGCATTGTATTCCAATATATCATTATAGTGAACTGCACTAGACGGCCATTTCCTCCCAACCATCCCATGAAATAAAATTTATAATAAACAATCTATATATATAAAATCCGTTTTTTATATGCAACCTCTAATTATTCCGTTTCTCGTCATGTTGCTGTTGCTGCTGTGCTTTTCGTTTCTCGTTTCTGGTAACATAGATCAGCACAGGCTTGTGCCCCTGTATTGGGTAGCAAAAAAAGCTCGTGAATGATATAGAATTATAAATTAAAAAAATGCATGTTTGGAACAGAGAAATTATTTACACAAATATTTATGTCTACTGCATTGGGTATGGGTATTTTTTTCCTTTACTATGAAAGAACATGCCTCTAATAATGGGTTGCTTGCAGGAGGGAACAATAAAACATACCGAAATATGAGGTTGGGGTTTGTTCACATTGATGATGTAATAGCAGCACATATAATGGCTATGGAGTTACCATCAGCATCAGGGAGAATTATATGCTCTGGTGTCGTTGCTCACTTCGGAGAAATTGTGAAGATGCTCAAGGAAAAATATCCCATGTACCCAATTGCAGACCTGTAAGTGATCCATATTTATAGTCTAGTTAGGAGCCAAGTGGGAGGTTTACTTTCAAGTGTTTATCCAAATAGCAAACAGGAAAATGTTCTTCATCGTAATTAATTAAGTTAAAGTTTGGGCAACTTGAGTAATGTTCCTCATTATGAATACTGCAGATGTGGAACAGAGGAAGGCAATGCGATACCTCATACAATGAACACTGGTAAGATCAGAAGCCTTGGATTTGGCAACTTTAAAAGTCTTGACCAGATGTTTGAAGACTGCATTAGAAGCTTCCAAGAGAAAGGGCTGCTGTAGAATCTGCCTTGGCTGCACATAAGAACTGTAATTTTATGGCAAGACTTATGTACTTCAGTTTAATTGAAAAGTTAGATTGATGTACATTGAAGCGCTGACGAATAATATGTACCAGATATTTCTAGTTCTAGTTCTTAATTACGCTGAAGGCATATCTTTATTTGAGCTTTACAAGCTCATTTTGTCCATGGATGGTTGAAAAGCAACCACAGGCCTTGCAAGATGGTTAAATGATTTCCAACCGTTGATCCTCTTCGCCAGCCATGGAGTTTGTATTTGTAGGTAGGCGTACGTGAATTGGTTTGTATGAGAAGCTTCTCAGTATTCCTTGTCATACAGCTCGTACTGATATTTCATGCAAATATGGTGGTAGCGATCACATCAATGTCTTACAGTACAAACACGCCATTCACAATGCAAATTTGACAGAACTTGCCACCAAAGGTACTTTCCACCAACTGGTTACTCATCGAAGAATGATCATAAATATGGCGGTAGCGATCATTCAAGCAATCCATCTCATCTATGATGAATTGTATTAACTGCTTGTTGCCTGCATACTTATCTATTTCACCTAACCTGCATACTCATCTTCATACTTCTCTATCCTATTGGCATGGGCTTTTATTTTCACAGTTCATCCTGTCAATACTTGTTTTGAGCCCTGTGATGGGAGTGGCGACACGAGGTTTGTTCCGTGCACTGATTGCGATGGAAGCCGCAAGATTTTCAGAGAAGAGGGAAATTTGATGGCAGTGAGGTGTTTGCAGTGTAATGAAAATGGTCTCATAAGGTGCCCTGTATGCTGTTCTTGAGGAAAAGTCTTTTGTTAAAGCTTCCTTCCTTCTTTAGCAGTGTAACTATATGATATTGCACTTGAGGGACCTGGACCTAAGAGCTCTAGTGGCAAGCAATATATCAGGTTGGCTGCTTCTGTTTTCTCCCCCTCTTTAACATTTTCTTTTAATTTCTAGAGGAGAGCATCTGTTTTGAAAACCATGTACCAGAAGCGTTCAAGTGCTTTTAAATACCTCCTCGCAAAAGTATTTAGGTTAGATGCTTTAAAGTACCTCCTTTCAAACGTATTTAAGTGAGGGTGATTGTTTCTTTCGGTGTTAGGTTTATGACTATATTTTTTAAAGATGGGGTCTGCTACATATTCTGTTTAAGATAAATGAATAACTCCTTTTTAATGAAAAGGAGCCCTCTCTGTCTTTTGTGTCTTCCATTTTTTTGAGGACCATTCGCAAGGTCTGATCAGAAATATTTCTGATTCATTACAAGACTTTATAAGATTTTATCTGTAAATACAGGTATCCTCTGATTCATAATATATCAAAAAAAATTAGAGGAAAAACTTTATCTGGTTTCTTTGTAAATTTCATCCTTCCATGGTTTGTAATGAAAGTCATCTATTTTTTGACATAAAAACTATGTCATTAGACAAGTCTACAGTTACCACATTCTTTTATATGGATTGTGCAGGATGGATTAATAATACCTGTTTCGTTTGGAAAAATTTATTTTATGATGATCATTGGTTCAATGCTGTGTGTTTTTTCTGAATGAATCTGTATGGTGTTTACACATGTTTTGCAATGAGTTAGTGGTAGTCTGATATTTAAGTTTCTTGTATAAAATGATGATCCATGTGGCATCTAGCCTTCTTAGTGGGAATTTGTGTTTTCATAATTTGGGTTTGCTGCATTCTATAACACATTCACCTGATTACAGCAGTAACTTTGTATGATTATCAAAATTCATTTTACTAAGGACCCTTCTTATAATTTGCAATTATTTCTGGTGTACCACTGCTATATCACACTCTATAGAGTTACCTTCATTGATTGAATTATTGTTTTTTATCTGTCATCTTGTTTTAAGAAATAATTGTTAATTGTTTTTGCTGTTTGGAATTTGGTTTGTGTGACAAGTTTCAGTCACCCAATGCTCATGTCAAAGCATTATTTAATATTGTAACAGAAATGCATTAGAACTTTACTCACAGGCATATAATGATTTTAATTCAAACATTGATTTATTTCATGGTTAAGGCCTTGAACTCTGACAGTATCAATCAAATGTTAATATTGATTTTGGAATTTGGTTGTTGTGAGAAGTTGCAGTTCTTATCAGATATTTTTTTAAACATAAACTCAAAAAATTGTCAGAACTGATAAAGGCTTATAATTCACCCGCAGTTGTATAAATGGCTTTAATTCAAAAATGGATTTACATCATGGGTTAGGCCTTAAAACTCTGCCTACATTAGTCAATTTTAATGCTTGTTGACTAGTTCCCTCTCTGTGCATGATGACCCTGCTGGTTAAAACTTAACTGTGTACTTTCTTGCCAAAGGCAACAATCCTGATGGGCATGCTCACCTGAGATGCACTCAGGAGTGACTAAAATAAATTAATAAGGATTAAGAAGAAGAGCCATAAATGGTCCTGTATAGTCTTATGAGACAATCCTCTAACAAGAAATGTTTCATCAGGGTCTGAGTTTGATTCACACTTTGGAGGAACATAGCCTCATTGCCTTTGTCTTTTTTGGCCATTTTCATTTTGGTTGTACCATAGACAATATTTGGGCCTCTTCTTTGTACCTATTACTCTTTTCGTGCTTTCTCTCCATTTCATACCAAACATTGTCTACCCTTAATTTATCATTTCCAAAATAATGATAATCATGTTGGAGGTTTCATAATCTCTTCTAAGACTTTTGACGCACCCAACACAAATGTTCTTACCTAGAGCTTTGGGCTGATGTCCACGAATGGAAGAATGTTCCACCCTTTCTCTTTAATAAAAACTCCCCTTTCTACAGCTGTTCTTGAGATTTAAATTCTGTATGCATATTTATCTGGCTTTTATTGTTCAATACCTTGGTCTGTCATGAAGATTTAAGCGTGCATATCTGAACAAACACGCATACAATAAATATGCAACACAAAAGTAAAAGCTGAACAATAACTCAGATTTGCACAAATAGAAGCTTCCAATTAACATCATAATGAACACATGCAATGGTCTCTCTTACTCAAGAGGGCAGCTCAAACCCTCTATTCTCGCCTCTCAAGTCCCAAAACCAGAGCTTCCCTCTCTCATCCCCTCTCTACGATTCTACGTAAAGCTTCTCTCAAAAACTTCCTCTCAAAGCTTCTATTTAAAACCCACCATTTTAAGTGAATAGGAATTAGCATATAAATATTGAAACTTATCTATAATACAATAACATTTCATATACATAAATTTAGGTCTTCTATTATATAGATAACAATTAAGTCTTCATGGCCTACTTTTGGTGCCAACAATGCTATTGATCTGCAGGTTAGCATATTTTCATGTACTGTAACTATTCTAACAACTATTGTCACAGTTTAGCTTAATTTAGTTTCCTTGTGTCGAGAGAATGCAGACCAATTTAAGTTAACGGCTAGTCACCGTTATCTGTTCATATTCCATCCCCAAATACCTTGTTTCAAGATAACTTCTAATACCTTGTGCAATAATAATATCTGCGGTAGTTTCTATCATTCACAATAACAAAAAAGGTCTAATATCTGCGGCAGGTTGTATCATTCACAATAATGTTGTTATCATAATAATCCCCACTGAATCTCTTTCATTTTCAACAGTGACTATTCATCTTCTTTTTAGTGCATTCCCTGCTCTGGAAAGATGAATGCTTGCATCCTTGTCAAATTTCTACTCCATAGGAAAATATGAATGTACAGCTTTGACATTTCACGTTTCTTGCTTATTTTTGAGCAAGGATTGGTGAGCTAGAATTTGGTTATGTGGTTGTTGCACATGAATTCCTTTTTTTGGTTGATTATTTGTGTAAATTTTCAATTTTCATGAAGTTGCAATGTCATATACAATTTTTCTTTTTCAAAACCTGTTGGGTGGATTTTCAAATTTCAAAGTCTCTTCTTTTCAAAATGTAAAATAAAAAAAGTCTGGGAGATAAGGGTGATGATAAAAAGGTTAACTTGAACTTAAATAAAAAAATCAGCATGTATTTAACTAAGATCTCTATAATCTTCTAATCTTCCACAGGTGTGGTGGTTTTTGGATCATCAATGTTCTCAAAAGAATGTAATTCTAATTCATACCAATATCGTTGCACAGCAGTTGTCTGTTTGCAAATGAATTATTGCTTTTCATGAATCTTAGAATGAATCAAATGCATTCAGGCTCCATTTCATCTGATTTTTTTGTTCAAACAACCAACATACATTGTTTATGCGATAGCATCAGTTCAAACAAGACAAGTAATTGCCTGATTTAGATTACTTGAATGTAACAACACCAGCATAAAACTATTTTCTCCTTCAATGACGAGTTTTCCGACCAATTTACTTTGCTCTTTTCAAAGGAGACTCTTTGGCGTATCCATTGCACACCAAGGTGCGATTACTAGTTATTTTTCTCCCATCTCACAACATACACATAAATTACACAAATTGGATAATTTGTTGGAGGTACAAGAGCTGTATGGGGTAGTGTAGAGACTCGAACTCAGCAAAAACTTCACAAGCAATTTAATGAACTCTTGAAAATCTCTTCAAAACTTATCAATTAAAGATTATATAAATGTAATGGTGAAAACTACATATCCATGCTTTTAGTATTTTTATTAGAAAGTCATTTATATAGGAGCAAACCTAAGTAGCATATTCTTTCATGAGTTTGATTCATGACATCATTTTATCTTGGTCCCAACATTTATTATCTTCAAAGGTTGGTTTGTTTCTCATATATTCCATTCGCCACCCTCAATCAGATCCATGTGCATAATTGACCTAGATCATGTTTGCAATTGGTAACTTGAACTTCAAGCTTTTAAAATTCAAATTCAAATTAAATCTTGCAACTCCCTCCTACTAGCTATTGTGAGTTGAACTAGTTCATATTGGTGCCAATTTGTGTGTTATGTTGTTCTATTAAAGATATTCACTCATTAATTTAGAAATAATCATAGAATGCTAGGACATTTAGGAGTTATCTAAATAGCATTTGCATTTAAAGCGTCGTAAGAACATTTTTACTAGAGCACACATCATCCTAGACACATTGCAAGTTTGATTGTTGTCTTCAATCATTGTTCCAAAGTTTGAATTGGTGCACCTAGGGCTTGACTAAGGAGAACATGACTGACAATTTAATACACTCGAGAGTGTAATGCCCCAAGCTTTCACCCAAGGAATTAATGTATAACAAACCAAACAAACTTTTTTTTTGCATTGCAAATACAACATTCACATGTTGCATTGTACACTTTCACATGCACAAGTTGTTGTGACAACACAATCACACACAAGACATCATCACCACTACATCATGCAAAGTGGCACAAGTTGAAGACTTCACACATTGAGGGACAAGTCACCATAATGACCATATGTGAGGATCAATCTTCCTCTTCAATGAATTTTAGACACAATTCCATGATCACATTCTCTTGCAACACAAGGAATATGATGTAAGTGAGAAATAGTGTAATTGGAGAAACTTTAATTTAGTAGAATTCATGATTTTTTTTTTCTTATGCGATTCTAGTTAGGATGTGGAGATAGGTTGTCCATTGTCATATCTAGAACTCCAAACCTCTAGATTTTTTCCATAGGCATTGTCCAAAGAAGAAATCCTAAGTAATGTCAAGTTTTGGGGTTTTAAAGTTGCTCATCTTCTCATATACCTTTTTTTTAAACCCTTAACTCTCGTTAATTAATCTTTCAAAGTTTGAGTTTTGGGCCTATCCTTATTTTTTATCCCATGGTATGATTTCTTTAGCATCTCCAATCATTTTCATCAATATTTTTTTTGGGATCAAAGATGCGGGAATACCTTTAACATGATACTTTTGGGATATAAAGTATTTTTGACACCCAAACCTTGACATTCTACATTGTATTATCTTTCAGGTTTGTGATTTTGGACTTACCCTTATCCACATACCTTGAGATAAGAGTTATGAAGTATCTCCAATCCTTGACTCCCAATGCTTTGCCTTACATATCCTTTTAGAGTAGAAGATTTAGAGATACCTTTATTTGCATGCGTTGTGCATGAGTTATGAAATACTCTCGATCCTTGATCCCTTATGCCTTGTTCTTAAACATTTTTTATGATTAGAGTTTTTTTCATCCTTCTAAAGGCCATGTCAACAAGTTCTCAAGTTCTCTAACTCCTTGTTGGGCTAAGAAATGAACATTTATGAAACACTCTCGATCCTTGATCCCTGATGCCTTGTTCTAATACTTTTTTTTAGGATTAGAGGTCTGGTCACCCTTCTAAAGGCTATGTCAACAAGTTCACAAGCTCTCTAACTCTTTGGTGGGCTGAGAAATGAACATCAAAGGTTCTCTAGTTTATCTAACCTTTAAATCCTGGACAAGACCATGTTGGGGTTCTTAAGTTTGCAGAACCTTCAAAATTTTGACAAACCCCTAAGCAACAAAGCATATTAGAAAGGTTTTTGGCGAGTTGCAAAGTTCTCTAACCCTCTAAACTATTGACAAGGTTCAAGAGTTGGCTAAATCACAAAATCATTGACAAATTGAAATAGAGAAAAATGTTAGAGGTTAGCAAGTTTCTCAAACCTTTGAAACACTAACAAAGGTTTTAAAGTGTTTAGACCATCATTAGATCCTAACAAATGGCTTTAGATGCACATTACCATCCTTGATTTTCTATTGTAAATTAGATCTAATGAATTTCTTTTAATTGTAAGATTTTGAGTAGGAAAAGATCTTTTCTATAGTGCACAAAGGTGCCATTATTGCAATGGGCATGGGAATCATTTCAAGGAGCACCAAAATGCAGATTTGATCCTTGCAACTACCAAAATCCATGTTGCCATCAATGTGATAGAGGGTTTCAACTACCAAAAGGATTTTCATGTTGCTCCAAGCACTCAAATGCATGGATTTAATGGGATTGTTCCATGCCCTACACACTACCTTGTGAGACTATCCACCATAATTGATATTTGCAAAATCTATAACATTCATGTTGAAGATCGATTTGAGCCATTAGAGCTTGTAGAGGATGTTGTCTTCCTCTATAAAGGAAACACCATTTCGCTTTGGAAACTTCTTTGACCAAGGATTTTTGAATGTTTTTCCTTAAATCCAAGGGTTTGAAATCTCATTCTAAAGTGTTCTAAAAATTGTTGATACTAGTGGAACATGGAAAACTCTTTTTTTTCATGTTTACTTCACAGTTTCCAAGAATTTAGCTAGATTTGTATAGTGTATAAGAATGTAACGAATATTTGATGAATCTTATAATCTAATAATTGTAAGTTTTCTTGTGTGGTTAGTTTGAACATTTCATTTCATTATTATAGAGTGTTACTAAACTGCATCACTATTGGGTCTTTAACAAATCTTCATGGTATTGATTTCCTTTGAAGATAATACTTTTCTTATGATACTCTAATTTATTTGGTTGAGTAAGAAATAGAAAACGTTAGATTTGTGTACTTACACATCCATATATTCCACTGGAAACTCCAAACTTTGAATTGAGCTTTAAACACTTTTTTCTCTCACCCCTTTCTTTTGTACTCTTTTTGTAACCTCTAGTTAGTTTAGGAACTTACATCCCTTCCATTAAATATCTAATGAACAATATTGTTTGTAGCATATAAGCATATCTAGATTAGCACTAGGGTTGTTTGATGTTAGGTATCCCACCAACTGATTGACATAAGGTCAGTAACTAATATACTCAAGGTTAAGAATATTGTGACTTTGTTCATATTTTGGATCTAACCCTCTTTTTAGGATTTTGGCAAAATAATTGCATAAGTCCCTTTGTGTGTTACTAGAAAAACACAACAAACAATTGATCTATCTCATAGGCCAAGAACTGGACATCATGGACCTTGGATTTATCCTTTTCCATCTTGGAACCCGAATTCCTTTTAGGAGAGGTGAGATACTCTAGTATTTCATCTAAGTTGCCAAGCATGTCAAAACATCTGCCAATAGGTACTATCTTACTTATTCTCGTAGGGCCTTCAGTGCAAGTATGATCATAGTACTAGTCTTGCATGATTCCATCAAGGCCTTCAAAACAAGGACGTCTAGTACTATTTTACATGATTTCCTCAAGGTATTTAGTGTAAGTAATGTCTCAAGTTTTGAAGTTCTGTTTATTTTAGATGTTTAAATCTCAAATTATTTTTTATCTCATGAGATTACCCATACAACATTTTTATTGTGACATCCTCAATCCCACAAGTATGGCATGGTTGCCCTCTACTCCTAACATTAGTATCCAATCCTAGGTCTAAAAGTCAACTTTCACCCAAACATTAATGCATAGAAAACAAGTTCAAAGTTCATGATCCTAGTATCCCAAGTTCAAGAAAATCATAAGAAACATGATACTCTTTGTCCCATGAAACATAAATAAGGTACATGGCCTAAATTTCAAATTTCATAAATTCATGTTTCACACACAAGACATAAATCAAGATTCAAGGACATAAACACATTTCACCATTAAAAAATTCCAAAAATAAAATGCTCATAATTTCTCAAAATAAATTACACCCTTACGGTCCTAATGTGCACAAAACCACACTTTTTACATCACATAAGAAATTAGAGAGAATTTTCCAACATAAAGACATGATAATGAAATTTTCCAAATTTGATACATTGTTCAAAAACAAATGAATTAAATCTATTATATATTTTAGTCCCAATCAAAACCTAGGAATAGATGACCATATGCAAACCACCTAATGTGGGAGCAAAAATTATTGATATTTTAAAAATCAACTCTTTTCTTTTCTTTCTATCTTTTCAAAAATCTCTAAACCCCTTAAACCTTTTCTTTCATGTACACACAAACAAAATATTTCACAATGAATAATTTCCAAAATATGTTCCCAAGATAGATATTTCACTCAAAAGATATTTTGCAATTAGAAACCAAAATTACAAAAATACAATCATTACTAATATTTCCAATTAAATACAAAAAGGTATTTCTTTTTCAAACGAATAATGTTCATAATAGATTTTAACAAAATGACTAAGGAATACAACCCAACAATCTTTTTTTTTTAATTAAGAGGGGTAAACACTTTTGACCTGGAGGTATGAACCAGTGAGGTCACAAATGGGGGACCTCATCCCCAATATAAATTCTCAACAATTACACCCCAATGGGGTTTGAACCTTGATGGCAACAATAACAACACAACTTAACCATCACGCCATGCCACTATTGGCAAAGCTCAATAATCTTTTAATTTACAATATATTTTTGAAATTTCATAATATTAAAATGTATAAGACTATTCCACGATGATAATAAAATTAATTAATTTCATATTTTAAATGTAAAGGTTATTCACAAACATCCACACACAGGCATTGTAGAAATTGATAAAATACAAATGAAAACCAAGAGATAAAATAAACACACTCAAAGATTACATAAATTTTATGAGTTTATCCATAACACATGGATCTATAATTGATACTAATTTAAATCTTATTTTCACAAGGATCACAAGATACATCTCATGACTCAAATCAAGTGAGACAAGGAGATACATGATTTGAGTCATGAAATATACATAACATATTTACCTAAATTAAACTATCTTAATTTAACCACCATTGGGGTTAAACCTATGCCTACATACTAAATAAAATTTCATATAGGCATACATTCTCCATATAAGATAACTAAAGAATAATGTAAACACCCAATGTTATATAATATAAATGAAATAGCATTAATATATTGCATTAACAAAAAATCATCCTAAAGCTACATGGTATAGAAATACAAATCAATAATCATAACAAAGTTGATATTGAACTAGATAACACAATCTAATCACATAATGGATATAATGAAAATAGTGAATCTAACACACCTTGTAGTTCAAAAATATATAAATCCATATGTACAAATCCAAAATACATGACTAGTCTATAAACCTTAATGGTCATCCAAGAGGAACCTCATCAATAAGTATGTGATGTAGAGCAAGGAGGAAAACACACTTACAACCACAATTTGAACCAAATCAAATAATCTTTCAAGCCTTACAACCCTATCTTACCAATCTTTCACAATTTAAACCAATTCCCCTTGTAGCATAGCAAACGGGAAAAAATGTGCACAACTCTCATGAAACTCTGTAAAGTCACAAGCCATTCTCCTTTTCAGACACCCCTTAATCTCTTACAAAACATATCAAAAAATCACCCAAGGTCACTTTGGACCATCAACTTCAAACCAATGCTACTACGCTGTCCTATTTAGCCAATTAGGCCACTTTTACAAAGGATTTCACCTTTAAAAACCTGCCAATCCTAAAAATTAATGGAAAGCCAATTATCAATCTACAAAAAGCCAAAATCAACAATCTTTATTACAAAAATGCCCTCCAAGGTGCCTAACCACCAAACCCTCATTTCTAGAAAGTTTAGGGAAGGTTTATTGAAAACACCACTTCCTAGCCTCTTGAAACCTTAATAATGCCTCAAACATCCCTTACTAGGTATTCACATGCTCAAAATACCATCAAAATCTACTGCCCCTAAGGATTTCTACAATTTCCCTCTAACCATCAAATTCACTCAAAATTCCCAAGTTTGACAACGAGGGCATCATGCCCAACCTCACAAATGATCTTCCATGCTCCAAAGCTCAACACCTACACCTAATTCCACCCTAATAGACTCATTCCACTGAGCCACAATATACACAATAGGTGGAATGAGTCATAAATGCATTTTATCTCTTCAAAACCCTTGAACTTGACTGTTCAGACCCGTGTACAGGAAAAGTACAAATAAAGACTTGAATATTTAAGAAATACAGTAAAAATGGAGCCAAACCCTTGCTACTTCATGCCACCATTGAATTTAAAAGTCTTTGGGCCAAAATACTCCTATACAACCAAGTACAATAGGCTGCAATAGTGAAAGTACAATGAAACACAAAAATTTAAGAGAAATCAGGGAATTTTACTATTTTTCTTCCACAAAACCTTCAACCAACCTCAATCATCGAGTTTCCATCACATTTAAACCTTACCCAACCTGTGAAAATGGCTCTAACTTCCCTTTGAATGCTCATGACCATTGGGCTTCCTCAAGTTTGCATTTTTGCAACTTTCAATGATAACTTTTTTTAAATTTACAATTTTGCAATTTAAATACCCCAACCACCTAATGACCTCTAATTTGACTTGTTACATTATAAAATGGTCTAATAAGACCTTATTCAATTGAAAAAACACAAAAACACCTAAAAACCTATCAAGGACCTTATTTACACAATTTGAGTTTGGGTGCCCCTGCACAAGTATGATGCAATATTAAAACACAAAATGAGTCCAACTATATAAGATCATGAAATTTGTATACCATTATACAAAGTTGAAAAATAGATTCCAATATAAAACATCATTAATAGCCTACATTTATGGCAATCCAAAACGTCACATATAGTGATCAAACATATAAAATCATAGCATAAGTATATCCGAGTTACACAATCAAAACACTGCAATGGAAATACAAGGCCCCATCACAAAGTTTTGTACAAAATATCATAAAATACATGTTCCATGACACACTTCAAGCAATCAATACAAAATATTTATTAAAATTGAATAACACTTAAGGAATATATGCTAGTGGGAATTACAAAAGGTGTTGTAAACTCTACTAGTTCCTTACCAAAATTCAAAACATAGACATAAAGGTGAGAAAATTCTAAGCATTATATTTATATTAGTTCCTTCCCATAGGTATAGGTTCATTTTTACATGCTAGTTCACATTTGTAGACACATATATAAAGCAAAGTAGAGAACAATAAAATTTCAAATTCTAAGATATTCATCTAATAAAAATATGACACCTTGGCTAATCAATTCATGGAACCATCTTCTATAAAATATTTCGAGTTAAGTATCACATATAATTTATTTAATTTTTGTAAATTTAATTTAACATTCATATGTTACAATCCCAAATCATCATCTTGGGTAATTTTTTTTTATCCTTATGATTTAATTGATTTTCTTATGTTATTTATTATGAGGTGTGATTTATACCATCACATCTATATGTGAACTCAACTTTATTAGAAAAATTAGGGGTTTTGCCTTAGGTTTATGGGCTTACTTTGCATTAGGTGTTTTAGATATAACTTTCTAAGTGCATACTTTATATTTTAGATCTTACTAGGGTTTGTATCCCCTCTACTTGTGAGTCATTGATGCATCATCTCTCTAGGGTTTTATGTCTCATAGTGTGACACTATTTTTATTACACCCTACCTTCCTTATTTTCACCTCTACTGTTTCATTTACTTAATTTATTTTTAAATTTTATTAGTTACTTTTCTTTTAATTTCATATCAAAATTAGACAACATTCAATATCATTTGGTCTTTAGGTGTTTGTGAGTTATTTATATTCCAAGTTCTCATCCATATCCTCTTATTCCCCTAAGGAGAATATCTTATTTGAATCCTTAAATAGACCAATCTACCAAGAATGATATTTTCAATGATGTTCCCTTAAGCACTACTATTGTTACTATATTAAACTTTAGATTGAATATTTTGATCATGAAGGAAATTTGTAACAACAATGTGCACATCACCTTACTAGCTTATTACATAAAATTAGATCTTCCTTAATGTAGTATTATTTGACTATATGGATTACTTTAATTTTAAAGGTAGATATAAAGGTATTCTTTTAAGTTATTCCCAAGTGAGACACCAATTTGGTGAATGAAAAATCCTATGAAATTATTATGCATAAGGAGATAATTTTTTAATTTACCTTATATTGTTTCAAGTTTTATTTAACCCATCTTATAGAATCAAGCATAGGACTAAGTTATTATGTGTTGGAGCACCTAGGAGCAATTGCAAACCAAAAAACAACCTTCATGAACAAAGAGAGAAGCATAAAAAGCTATTTCACCAAGAATGAAATCAAATGCATTGAGACATGACGATAATAATGTACAAGGTGCCTTAAAAAGGCATGAAAAAAGGTGACGGGTGAGAAATTTCCTAGCACGGGAAAAAACTACCCAAATAAACAAATCTACCCTAAGTGAAAACTTAAATACACTAACATTATGGAGTTAACATGCCTTCAAAATTCACTAGGTTAGCTTAGTTATTCTTGACTCATCACTTTAAAGTTTGTTTTCTAAATGAGTAATCATTCCTTCTAGTTGTTTCAATCACATACATTAGTGATAATAACAATGTAGCAAATCCTACAAAGTACATAATAACCTCTAAGTGGTCTCAATATTAGAGAGGAGGATAAATTAATGTTCACATCAAATAAGATATGTTCTCAAGAGAACTTATTCTAATACAATTTACATGCAATTATGTCACTAGAACAACTTATGGTGTTATCTATGTTAAATATTTAAATAATGTTTTTTATTAATAATGTTAAACCAAATAATAAATGTTATTTTTATGTCACACTATATAAAAAACCTTAATGGGAACTTAAGGGAAATTTTCATTTATATTAAGGAAAAAGTTAGTGTTAACCTTCCTAATCTCCTACACTTTAATTGATATCTAATAAAATGATCAAATATAATCAAAAGATTGAACTAATCTATTAGAAAAATACTATAATAGCTAGAGTACAACTAGAAAGAGATTAGGTACCTATCTAATATAAAATGATAGAGGGTTGATCTCATTATTGATTGAATATGATCTAGTATTATAGGAGATCCAAAATTAGGATCATAATGTAATCTATTATAGACTCAAGATGTGACAATATTGTATAGAAACTAAATTACTATAGTGGATTGAGTTATAATATGTGGCCTAGTACTCGACTAGGTTGCACTACGGTCTAATCTAAATTGTGTGTTATAGTCCTCTAGTAGTTTAGGTTTGCTACCTTTTATTTCTTATAGATTATGTACCTATTAATGATTTTTTTTCATGCTAAGATGTGTAAGAGTGGAACTTTCTTGAAGATAAACAAATGGATCCTTAGCTTGTCTGAACATCAAGCCCTAAAAATAACAAGATTTACAAGCATGTTGATCACATGTTATAGATGTAAATATGATGGTCAAGTGAGTTAGTGGACTAATATAGCAGCCAAATGTAGAATCTACCTATTGAATACCCTCAAATAAAAATTATTCATGTTTGATTCAATAAATATTTGTCTTAATTTATTTCACTTTTGTTCAATTAACCTAGGATCTATCTTAGAAGCATTTTAGGGTTTTATGTTTGAGGGTATACAATTAAGGGCTTTAGGGTTTATATTTCAGGTTTTCAATTTATATTTCATGATTCTATGGTTTATAATGTGATTAGGATTTCACAATAAAAATCTATAATTTACCAACTTATCTAGATTCATTAAAAAATCCATAATTATATGAAAAGAAAAAGTTTCAATTACATACAGGTAAAATTTTCTTGAGTCCAATTGTTCTTTTTTTCCCTCACCATCCTTGGTTAATTTCAACACTCCACAACCTCTATTTGAAGCACACATGACATAGGAAGCTAATGTGATGTGATGTGGAATCACCACTTGAGGAAAGTTTTGGATTTCATGTGGTAGTTTATAGCTTTTGCTATAAGCTGCAATGTTTTTTTGCAAATATCAGCCCATAAAGGCCCAAAAAAACCTTTTTTGAAACCAACTTAATTTTCAAATGAAGGTTCATTCATTTGAAGGTGCTTTCCAAATCCATGAAAATAATAAAATAATCTCACTAATTCATAGGGACCTTAACATAAGGGTATGCCTTTGATGAAGGTGATGCATGTGTCATATTTGTTTTAAGATACCTTTGTTCGAAGGAAAATATTCAAATGAAGGGTGCTAGTAATTTTCCTCACCCTTCCAATCCAAATTTTTGATGTTCGATAATTTTGACTCTTTATTATGATTTCACCCTTCATGGTTTGTGAATTCATGAACTATTTGACATTTGAAACTCAACCTTCTCTCTCTCTTTTCTTTTTTTCTTTCTTTATTTTCTTTCTACTTGTCATACTTTTGCATGGCTCACAAACTTGTGAACTATGAAATATTTAGAACTATCAATTTTATTTTTTCTTCTTCTTATTAACCTTGTCACACTTCTTATGACTAGGAAAACCATGTCAAAATTTCATAAGATTTTTGAACTTCCAAACCTTATGAATTGTGAACACAAGACTCAAACACTTTTTCCTTTTTGAGGTTTTGGGAAGTTCATGAATTTGGAAATTCCTAACTTTTATAACTCAAAGGAAAAAGGAAACTTAAACTTAGACAATATTGGGATTTTGGAAATTCTCGTGACCAACATAAGTATAGAGGGGAAATACCAACACAATATAGAGAAAAGTCAAAACATATGGATCCTAACTAAAATAAATCAAATCAAGAATAACTAATGGGCCATAATAGGACAAGGGCATGAAGTAAGACAAGGTATGGATCATTTTTTAAAATTTTTGAGGCTCTCAAATATGAGCATCAACATTGGCTCTAGTTGGGGACATGTGATACTTGCTAGCATAGTGAGGATCTAAAATGAGTAGACCAATAAAAAATAGCACAAGACAATGACACACTTCACCATGATTAAATAAGGATTGTGATTACACAAAATATGATGATATATACATGAAAACATAACAAAAGCAAATAAAAAAGACAAAAACATATATATTGTGGACAAAAAAAAATAACCCTTCTACTTTTTCTCATTTTCAATCCCTCCTAGTGGTTTTGGCTTGATTTTGCCTAGATTTAATCTTGTAATGTGGCCAACACATTCACATTAGGTCTTGGACCCTTGTGAATCATTAAGAATTCTAGGATGTCTTGTAAAAGTGTTGTAACCCACTTTCACACTTTTATAGGACCCTTTCATTATAATTCACTTAAATAACTTCTTTTTATCACTTACTAAGTCTTATTTCAAAGTGTTGTAAAGAGTTGTAACAAACTCTCATGCTTTTCTAGGCTTGTCATCATTAATTCAACCCTTTCTTATATTTAAATGATCCCTTAATGCACTTTCTGGCCATACTTAAGTGTATTTTTGAGAATATTCTTGTTGAACCTTATTTAATCCACTTTAAATCCTGAGACCTAGTAAAATTTCCTTGGTGGGACTAAGTTGCCCCAGGGTTGCCACCTAGGGCGACTTAGTCCCACTTGGCACAAAAATCAAAATAATTTTAATTTTCTAATGAGATTTTATTCCCTTACCCTTGAGGTCATCCTATGATTTGTTATTTTCAGGAAATATTGGAAAATCAAGTATAAATAAAGGGTTTTTCCTCTCATTTTACACCTAATTAATCCAACACTCAAGCAATTAATCTCTTAATTATTGTCAAGCATTCTAAGCACTCTAAGTATTATCAAGTCATACATTGGAGCACTTCATTGCATATCTTCAGATTTTAACATCAAGGGTTTGGTGAGTTTGTGACATTGCATACATTGTTTATTCATCATTCTCTTCTTATTTCATTTCATTTCATAGGGTTTGATTACCAAATTGGGGTTTGACCTAGGTAAACCCCTATTCTCTAACCCTTAATCCTTTTTCCCCTCTTTGCATGTGTGTTTGCAGGTCTTGTATGTAGATTTGTCAAAGAGAAAAGTGTAAAAGAGGTGTTTTCAATCCATTAAAATCATCAAAGTCAACAAATCCCTAATTGAAGCTTGGAGACATTTTTCAACCTATTTTCTGCAAAATTTGAACCAAACACCTGTCAGGAACGAAAGTGCAATTTGAAAGCTACAAAATCTTGCCCCAAATTTCCTAAGATTCCCAAGTGGACTAAGTTGCCATCTATGGTGAATTAGTTCCACTGCCAGGCCTATAAATTAATTTTTACATTTATGAGTACCCATTTGGCAAATTCATGTTTCGACATATTTTCTTTGAAACTAGACTAAGTCACCCAACTTGGTAAAAGTGTCCCAGTCAGCTTTTCTAGTCAAATATATAGGATTTTAGAGCCTCTTTGCATCAAAATTTAGATTCCAAGTGCACCTCTCTAATCTTGTTTAATTTTGTTATCATTTATTTGCATTCTTAGGTGTTTTTGCATACATCAATGTGTTTTCAAACACTTTGCGTTTCTTAGGTTTTGCATTAATATTCATCTTTATTTTTTAGTTTATTACATTTAGAAATCACTTTTAGGAATATTGCATCCATCCTTGCATTAATTTTTAATATTTAGATTGCATTTTGGCCCATATTTCTCCTTTTAGGTGAAAAACCCTAGAAGTGCAAAAAAGCCATTAGGAGCCAAAATATTTGTTTACATATACAAATGTTCTTAGAACCATACCTTAAGAGAATTGATGCTTAAGATTATAGCCATGAATTGGAAAATTTAATAATTCTCTATCAATAATTCTAATATATAAAGGTCTTTTAACCACATCCATGCTTTAATAATAATTTGATAGATCCCAACCCATAAGGCATTAAAGTTTCCATGCTTTCCTTATTTTTTGACTTGTAGTTTGAAACAAGGAAAATATATCCTACCTAAAACTCCCTCTAAATATATTTCTTATCAAAGAGATATTTCATTTGTTTCTATCTCAATAGGTTCATCTCATGGGCAACCTTTCTAGCATATTCAATGTAACAAGTAACAAACAAGCAACAAGTACTAGTATACTGATTCACATATAATGAATATCATTGCACAGCTCATTATCATAATGACTAAAGAAATACTCCAATGATTGCATCGATAAGAATGAAAATTTAATTTCTGCAAACAGTGATTTTGGGTTTCCCTCACAATGCTTTACTCCTCCTATAGGGTATTTCACCTAAAAGGAGAAAGGGGATTGGATGGGGTCCAAAATGCAAGGGTTTACACTCAAATTCAATGTAAATGAGACGTGTTATTCCTAATTGGGATGTTCTAACACTTTGATCTGAAATTGAAATGTTCTAATGATGCAAAACTTAGAAAATGTAAAGTGCTAGAAACACAGTGTGATATGCAAAAATGCCTTAAAATACAACTAAATGATGAAATAACAAAAAAAATGAAAGAGTTGCACTTGGAATCTGAAGCTTGATGTCGGAAGATTCTGAAATTCTGAAAAATTGACTACTAAAAATGATGACTAGGACACTTACGCTAGGTTGGACGACTTAGTCCCAGTTTCAGGAAACTTTGTCGAAACGAGAATCTACCAAATGGGTATCCAGAAATGTCAAAATCAGTTTTTAGGCCCAAAAGTAGGACTAATCCTCCACTAGTGGTGACTTAGTCCTCCTACGAATCTCAGGAAATTCGATATAGATTCTTGTAGCCTCAGGTCTACACTTTCTTTTCTAATAGGTGTCCACACTTGATTATGTAGAAAATAGGGTAGAAAGCCTCTCCAAGCTTGAACTAGGGTTGTGTTGAATTGATTGACTTTGTAGACTTGTTGACCACCTTTCAACACCTAATTGCTTGATAAATTTGCATAAAAAATTCTACAAACACACATGCAAAAGGGGAAAAATGGTTGAGGGTTAGAGAATAGG
>VDFB02058099.1:0-25834 GCA_007258455.2 Sequoia sempervirens
TTCAAATCTAGTTGTAAACTTTATCTTATCTATAAGGCAGTGAGCCTCTTTTGTTTGAGTAGTGAGCTCTAGGCAGTGTGCCTGAATGCAAGTGCATTCCCCTCTTTTATTTTCTTTTAATAGAGTAAAACATTGTGGATTGATCTCCACCATGGTTTTTCCCCTAACAGGGTTTCCACGCAAAAATATCTGGTGTTATGGTGTTCAATAATATGATTGCATGTTTTGAATGCTTTTATCTGTTATATGCTAGAAATGATAAATGAAGCTCTATTATTGTTGTTGATAATGTTTGATCTGTTTTAGAAGTAGAAATCATTGAACACTGATTCACCCCCCCTCTTAGTGTTCCCAGTGTCCAACAATTGGTATCAGAGCTCTGGTTCCTTTGAAGAAAGTTTAACAGCTTGAGGTAAATTGTGAATCTCTATGGACACTAGTGGTATTCAAAAACAACTTATGGTGGCACTTGATGATCTTGATCAATCTAAAGTAGAAGTCATGGAACTGAAAGAAAATATTGTAGATGCCGACAAATTCATTCAATCACTGAAGGATAATATAAATGGGTCAAGAGAGAAGAGGAAAGAGTTGTGTGATTAGTTGAAGCAAAAGGAAAGAAAAGCTCTGGATGATGTCCATCTGAATCAAACCCTAAAAGAAATAATAGTAGAATGTGAAAAGCTAGCCAAGGACAATGCAGCCCTGAAAATTGAAACGGAATCTGTGACAATGAAGTAAATATCAAAGAAATTGAAAAAAGAAAGAAGAATGGGGAGAATCTTTCCCAGTCTCTGAAAGAAAAATCTGAAGAATGCAGTAGAAAAAAATAATAGAATCATTCAGTTGGAGGCCAAACTGCAATTGGCCAGAAACTATGAACATGAGATTGAAAGACAGATAATCACTCTTGGAGATGAGCTTGCTACTACAAATGAATTCATGGAGAAATTCAGGTTAATTTCATCTAAGCTTGATGAGATAACCAAAATTTAGAAGAATATGAATGACAAGAGTGGTCTTGGCTATGACAAGGGTGAAAGCTCTGGATCCGAATAGAAGAACTCTGAAAATAAGAACAAAGGAAGAAAGCATCTGGTAAGGAAACCTAATGCTCAAAGATTTAATGGATATTTTTTTGATTGTAATAAATTTGGTCATATGGCTTCTCAGTGTAGAAGTAGGATAAATCCTAGTACTCAATCATTCTCTGTTCAATGCTTCAAATGCAAGAAGTTTGGTCATTAGGCATTAGAATGTAGAAGCATGCTTGTCAGTCCAAGTAACATTAAATTCTATACATGTGGAAGATTTGGACATGTTTCTAATCAATGCAAGTCAGGAGGAAATCAAAGGAATGGTTGGAATAGATAGAAAGGCTTGGTATGTTTTCATTGTAACAATTCTGGGCACCTTGCAAAATTCTATAGGAATAGAAACAAGAATAAAAGAGGTCTAGATTATCAAGGAAGAAATTCACAGAAAAGAAATAAAGGAAAAGAAAAAGCTTATGTGGAAGAGATAAGAGATCAGATGAAGAAAACATGGGTGAAGAAAAGTGAATCCGATGAAGCAATCAAGGTTGTATCGGAAGTTCCCTCTAGTAGCTCTTCCAGAAACTAATATCCGGCCAGTGGCCTAGGGGAATTTTTCATGAAAATCTCCTGTCCCTCGTATGTAATTGGCTCTGAATTGCTAGATTTCGCCAGTCGTTGTGTTAATTCTTGAAGTAATAACTTTAGCAATCATATGTTGAATTGGGTGGAATGGTATAGGTCTGATGTCAAATTCTTCACTTGTCTGAGTTTGCAGAGTGACCAGAACTTCTAGGGAAATGCATTTAATGAGGCAGAAAGTAAGTCATAAAAGGGGAACTTGGAACCCTAATTCATCTCTGTGCATTGAAGAAGGATAGTTCAAGAGAATTTTTTGCAAAATTTTGAAGGTGTAAAAGGTGATCCTTGCAGCGAATTTCTAGGTATTTCTATTTATCATCAATTTCATATTTATTCTTGTGATTGGTAGAACTTTGTTTGGGGTGAAGCATGAAGCAAATCAAAGGGATCATAACTGTACATGAGTATAGTATTCAAAAGATTAGGGGTGAAAGGAATTTGTTGTCGCTCACCGATTTTAGGAGGCTTGAAGGATCTAAGCACAAAATTTTGGATATATGGAACGAATACCCTCATTTCGCCAATGCAGAAGTTATTCAGTTTGTTCTGAGTAAATTCGATGATGATACCCTCACTCTCAAAAAACCCTATAAAATTACTAAGGATGTGACTAGAAATCTAACAAGCTTATGCAATGTTGGTGATTTACTGAAGAAGAATTCAATTCACAATGCTAAGTTCGAAGCCCTAATTAGAATAAGGGGCGATCTGAGGGCTCTGTTAATTGCGATGATTGGTGATCCTTTGACAAGGTATGTGGCACATGGAATTACATACAAAATCTTCTTCACAAACCATGAAGGATCAACATCGGTAGGTGTTGCATAGATTGCTCATAAGATGATAATTGAAAATGAAGATTTTGATCTGTACAGTTTGGTAAAGGAACAACTGATGGAAAATATTCAATTAACAAAGGAAATTGACTACCTTTTCAAGTTTGGCACTCTGGTTATTTGCAGTATGATATATTTTCTAAATTGTTTTCCTGCGAAAGACAATGTAATATGGAGAGAAAATATCCTGGTTTGTAAGCAAATCTTCAATCACTATAATTCTTTTGAGAATTGTGAACAAGTATATGAAATATTTTTTAGAAAGGTGTTAGAAAAGTTTGGGGAAGGTGTTATCCCTGTCCCAGTAAAGAGAACAGAAGGTGAGTCATCCTCTGAAAAGGCTAAGAAAAAGCAGAAGAGAGGAAGTGATATGGGTGATGTCACTCCACCGGTATCCAAGTCAGCAAAGATTGGAGAAAAAGGAAAAGGTGAGTTAGTTGTGGACATAGAAGATGAAATCACTAAAGATCATGCCTCAAAAATTCAACCAAATCCAATTGAACCAGTTGTGGAAATTGCAGAAGACAGTGATGAAGAAAGAGCTTTGTTCAAGTCAAAGGTAATACAAATCATTCAGGATGAAGATGGTATGCAGAACATTTCAGGCATATGGTTGAACGGACCATCCTATGAGCAATATTTTATTAAGGACACTCTGGCAAGATATTGTGTTGATAAGAATATTGAACTAGAAAGTTTGCAGAATGTACTCCCAGATGAGCTAATTATGTGTGTTAAAGAAGCTATGGAATCTGTACCTCTGAACAGAAAAAAGGAAGAGATTATTTCTCACTTAAAGATGCAATTTAGGCTATCTTTTCCAATTTGAAGAAGAAAATGAATGAGTTAAGACAGTGTATTGATTCAAGCAATAAGGTACTCAATTACTGTCTTAAATGGTCTCATGCGGTAGGAAAATACAAAGATAAATTATAGGAAATTGAGGATGAGATTGTCAAAATTGGTCAAGACTACTGTATGTCTTTGGATATGAATGTAGAGGTGAAGAAGAAGGTTCATGCTCTGTAGGATGAGCATACAAAGGTCCACTGTGCTAAAAATACTCTTATTGATACCTTCTGGAGAGTAAAAGATCTAACTGAAGGGAGGTTAGAGAAGATGGTTGAAGTGCTCAAGTCAGGAGAAAAGTTGGAAGCTACAATCATCATTCCTGAGTCGCTTATTCAGATAATCAATTGAACCTCAGAAAATAAAAGCTTGATCATTTACATTGGTGTTGCAGTGAATTCCTAAAAGAAATTCCTTCTAGAAATAAAAGCTAGGTACAAAATAATTTTATGAACTCTTGCTGTAGTTGTCAAATTTTGATGAAATTTTTGCATTATCAATTGAGGAGATAATAGGATATAAGTCTAAGAGAGCAGATATAGTTAAGCTTTGTCATTGATGTCAAAGGGGGAGAGAATGAGTGAAAAATCTCTCAGATATCCTTAGGGGGAGCAATAATTTTTTTTTGGATTTGACACTTAGTCAATTTTTCACTAATTGTTGCCATCAATTCCAAAGGGGGAGATTGTTGGCATATGGCTTGAAGAGATCATTTTTGGCTACTTGTGTTGTCATTGATGGAAACTAGAGTTAGCAGTATGATCCGCAGTATCAGCAATACTTCTATCAGCAGTAAGTTTGGAGAACAAGACATCCAGTTGTGCAAGTGAAACTGCGCATGATATTGCTCACTATAATGGATCCTTAATTTGTGTTGTGGATCTCCAAGAAATATTTATTTGTATTTACATTATCCCCTGATGAGTTTTGGAGTATTGTATTATTAAGTCGAAGTTGGAGTTAAGAGTTTCAGTAGCATGATTTATGGCTTATTTTCTATTGTGGCCGACATTCTTCATATGGTGTTTTGTGGATCTACGTGGAACATGTGTTTTTCTATTATGTTTTGGGTCCCTACTAAAGTCTAGTTGACTTGTGTGGATATGCTTATCTTCCAATTAAGTGATGTGATCCGACATAAAAAGAAAACTATTATATCCTATTGTGGGGCCGACATACTTTTGAAATTCCTATTGGCGGGTATATAAAGGTGATCCGTGAATCATTTTGAAGATGAAGAGGCATGCGAGTGGATGTATGTATGTGCAAAAAATGCAAGTCATGGTGACTGGTATAGTGCAGTTATAAGGAGAGAGTGAGAAAGAGCAGATCAATTGTTAGAAAGTAGAACAGTTTTTGGCAATGCAGAGTAGAGCAGAGCATAAGTGCAATCTAGTCAAAGATCTAGAATTTGATATTGAGCTTTAGTGGAGCTGAATCCTAGCATGTGTTGATGTTTTTTTCTCAGTTCAAATCTAGTTGTAAACTTTATCTTATTTGTAAGGTAGTGAGCCTCTTTTGTTTGAGCAGTGAGCTCTAGGCAGTGTACTTGAATGCAAGTGCATTCCCCTCTTTTATTTACTTTAACCAGTGGAAACATTTGTGGATGATCCCCACCGTGGTTTTCCCCTATGAGGTTTTCAATACAAAATATCGAATTGTTATGTGTTCACTAATATGATTGCATGTTTTGAATATTTTCATCTGTTATGTGCTCGAAATGATAAATGAAGCTCTATTATTGTTGTTGATAATGTTTTGATCTGTTTTAGAAGTAGAAATCATTGAACACTGATTCACCCCTCTCCAATGTTCAGTGTCAACGGGGTAACGTATATATATTATTAACCAAAATATTTAATCCGGGGGATACACATGTAGTGCAAGTTTGGTACCGTGGGTTAGTTTAATTTATCAACCATTCAATACATGTTATTAGGTAAAATGTAAAACCTACGTGAGAACATAGAAATTAGAAGAGAACACTTGGTTAATTTGCATACAAAAAAAAAATAGATGAACATGGTAAATTTTCCCAAGCATTTCCCATTATCCCTTGTAACAACAACCAAGCATCATAAACATAGAAACAAGCCACTCACCAATAGTACACTATGACATAATAACAAAAATCAAAGAATGGATACTTGTAGTTGGGTAAAAGAAAGAGGGGAAATAACGAAGAAAAAAAAAGTTTAGCATGAAACGCATACGCGTTTTCAAAAATACACTCACATATTCTGGTTAAGATTTTAGAACTGGATCAGTGGCAGTATCTTGCGATTCGATCTGATCTTGTGAACCTAAGCCCTTTGATGCAGCGTTATGGAAATGTATCTGTATTTTAAATCACATTCTATATATCGTTTAAAATATCTGGCATTTAAAGATTTTTTTAAATAAACAACTCTAATTCATTTTCCACCATTCTGATCTAGGACCGAAAAGAAGAAAAGAGAGTGCGTACGCATTTTAGAGGCCACAAATTTTTGACTGCCACCTCCTCCCATCGACACTAGCGACCTCGTTGACTTCCAGGTTAGTTGAATTCTTCATTTTTTTTTGCTTTATATCTTTTTTTTTGTTTTTTAATCAGTATTCAATTTTTGTTTGTTTAGTGTGTTTTAGTTCAATGTTTTTTTTTTAATTGCATTTAAAAAACCAAAAACGTCAACGAAACAAAGAAATTTAAATTGTAAATTGAAAACTATAAAAAATTAAACCTAAATTGAACACATTTAAAACTTAGAAATTTCAAAACCCTAGAAACCCTAGGTTACACAATTTACATAGGTCCCTAAAAACTAATTTACATAGGTTAATCTTTGGACCTAAACCCTAAAATGTAAACCTAAAACCCTATTTACCCTAATTTACGTAAACCTAAAATGGGCTATTTACCCTAATTTACGTAAAACTAAAATGGGCTATAGATAGACTATGTGCAATATGGATAGAGCTAGACACATAAATGTTATTAAATCAAATAAATATTAAAATGTGAAATATGAATGATTTCTACCCATTTCTCTTATTTGGATGAGATCCTTTGTGAATTATGTAAGGATGCATTATGATCATATTTAAACCTTAATTTATAGGATGTTATTCATAAGATCTATAAGACAAGTGTGTAATCTAATTCCTATTTTAACTCTCATGTGTAGTGGCATTGTTCTAGATTAGGAAAACTAAATGTTGTACTTTCTCTAAACTAGTGTATCAAAGCTAACTTGTAGCATGATCATTTCAATTTGGAAAATTCAAATTACTTTTTTGAGAAACTTGTAGTTTAGGGTTTAGGGTTTAGGGTTTAGATCTCCTCTTCCTTTTTAAATCATCCAAGAGTGCTTAGAGGTCCAAATAGGTTCAAAATCCATCATAACTCAACAACTTACTTATAATTGAAATCTAAAATTCCTAATTGTTGATATATTGAAGCTATTCCTAAAATGTCACATTTTATTCAAAGCACTAAGTTTAGGTGGTAGGGTTTCTCATTTCCTTGTAAAAATTTATTCATGTGTCTTCTATATGTTTTCATGTCATCAAATCTCTAAATTTAAACCCTAAACCCTAATTTCTAGCATTCATTTTGTTGTAGGACCTTAAAATTAAATTTGGTTGCCTTTCAATTCTATAACCAAAGGTTTATTTTCTAAGATTATTTATTTATTGAATTGATCAATTGATTCCTCACTTAGTGGCAGTTAGGTTCTTTTTTTGAAAATCCATGCACGTCTAGAATTTATATAAATATTAAAGGAAGAGTCTATGTCATAGAAACGTTTCAAAAAATATATGATTAGACAAAAAATTGGGTCTAGGGTTTAGGGTTTAGGGTTTAGATCTCCTCTTCCTTTTTAAATCATCCAAGAGTGCTTAGAGGTCCAAATAGGTTCAAAATCCATCATGTGTCTTCTATATGTTTTCATGTCATCAAATCTCTTTAAATTTAAACCCTAAACCCTAATTTAGCATTCATTTTGTTGTAGGACCTTATAATTAAATTTGGTTGCCTTTCAATTCTATAACCAAAGGTTTATTTTCTAACATTATTTATTTATTGAATTGCTTAATTGATTCCTCACTTAGTGGCAGTTAGGTCCTTTTTTTGAAAAGCCATGCACGTCTAGATTTCATATAAATATTCAAAGGAAGAGTCTATGTCATAGAAACGTTTCAAAAAATATATGATTAGAAAAAAAATTGGGTCTAGGGTTTAGGGTTTAGGGTTCAGGGTTTAGATCTCCTCTTTCTTTTTAAATCATCCACGAGTGCTTAGAGGTCCAAATAGGTTCAAAATCCATCATGTGTCTTCTATATGTTTTCATGTCATCAAATCTCTAAATCTAAACCCTAAACCCTTATTTAGCATTCATTTTGTTTTAGGACATTAAAATTAAATTTGGTTGCCTTAGGCAACTCCACCAAATTTTATTCCCTTAAGCCATGGAACATTTTTTCCTAGTCCACCTTACTAGACATAGATCCCCTTAAGCCATCCTATCACCCTAAATCGTAAATCAATGTCTTAGGGGTCCTAATATGACATTTCTTAAGGGGATCAAAGAAGTTCTCAAAATTTTGTGAGTAGAGCTCAAGCTCATCTTTGTTTATTTTGTACATTGCAATTAGGTCACTAGCATATATCTATGTGTCCCTTTGAATGTATTCTATTAATCTTTCCTTCTTATAGTTGCATATATTCTTATTTCTCTCTTTTTTCCTTTATAAGTGTTGTTTACATGCCAAAGGATTCTATTTTTTTTATATTGCTTCATATAATATTCTCCTTGAAAGATAGATGTGGAAATACTTGTATGTTTAGTAGTTTAATCTTGTTTTTTAAAGTTTAATTATTAAGGGGTTTGTAGGAATTTTACATAATATTTTTTATCATATTTGAGGTGGGTTTTTTGGGTTCCATCTATTTGCATGTTATTGATCAATGGTTTGTGAGTTTTGGGTAATCCTCCATTTTGTTTTTGAGCATAGAAATATTGTGGGAATTTAAGAATGCTTAAGGTGGAAGATCTTGGAGTTGGTGATGTGTTTTCATGTTTCATGGTTATGACTTGCAAATCTTATTTGGTATTATGAGACTATCCTCTAAGATTAAATTTCTATTTTCATGTATTATGTGGTCATGTAAAATGGAAGATTTTTCATGTTGGGTTCTTGCTTTTGGCTTCTTAGTTACATGAGAAAGTACTAGTTGTTTTGAATACTATTTAAAGTTCTTATGTTGGTTTCATTCTTTAAATCCATGGTTAAATAGAAGAATTGGATTATTGAACCCTCATTACATGTTAGTTGTAGAGTTGATCTCTTAGTGACCTAGAAGCTCCCAAAAAACCTTGTTCTTCTATTTGGATGTACAAAGTGATGGTTGTGGAATATTTTGGTTGCTTAAATTTCCTAGATAACCCTCTAGCATTTTTAGATATTTGTACTTGCATGTTATAGATTCATGATATTTGTACTTGCATTTTTTTGATTGTTGAGAATGAATAATTTTCCTTCACTTTGGGATTAGCTAGACCTAGGAGAGTATTCCTAGAGGTAGCCTTTAACAATATTTAATCACAAATAAAGATATATAAAATATAAAAAACTATAATAGTATCTATATACATGAAATTTGAAAATTTAGATAAATCAATTTATGTCCTCGGATTTAATTAAATTTTGTCATACTTGATTAATACATCTATTCATTTTGAATTGTAGGACTTTAAAATGAAATTTGGTTGCCTTAGGAAACTTCACCAAATTTTATTCCCTTAAGCCATGGACCATTTTGTCCTAAGACCTTACTACACATAGATCCCCTTAAGCCATCCTATACCCTAAATCATAAATTGATGTCTTAAGGGGGAATTTGACATTTCTTAAGGGGATAAATTTGGTGAATATATCTATGTGTCCCTTTCAATGTATTCTATTAATTTTTCATTCTTATCTTTAGTATTATTTGAAAATAATGAATGAGATTAAATAAATTTTAATAAAACCCCATAATTTCATAAATCTACCCTTCATATTAACAACCCCACACTGGACTCAATTTAATGTGTGTACATACTATGAATTTTTAATGTTATGGATTTTATAATGTTATAAATTAAATGGTCTTCAAATGAAATATATTTTTAATTTGTGCATGTTCAATGTGATTTTTAAATAACTTTCAAATTGTGTGCATTATTTAATTAGTTTGTTGATATATATTTTTTAATTGTTTAACATGCAGTTGCCATATCATTGCTCACATGGATCCATTGTTTAATTTAGAGGATTTTATGCCCAATCAAGAAATTCCTATAGATCCCATACATCCCAATCCACCACATGAACATAACCCTAACACACCTCCACATTCTCCACCGCCTAACCCCCCACCCCCTCCTGTAGTTGATGAAGATCAATTAAGAGAGAATATCTGAGCAAACCTCATTGTCATTCAAGGAAATATAGATCTCATAAAAAATGAGCCTAGAGTCCCTCCCCATCTCGCACGGTTTGCATCTACGATGCAAACTATTGTCTATTCTATTTGATCTATTGATGCGGACCTAGTTAGGTTCCATCAATGGAGAGAAGAGAGGAGACAATTCTATGCGGATGGATTGTCATATAAAGAAATCAATGACCTGAAAATTACCAAACAAGCCATGTGCCAATATTTTATTAATCCCTAAACAAACCAACCCATTCCACCCACGAAAAAATGAATTTCAATTTTACGGTGTAGCAGGCACCCATGATTAGGCTAGCATTTTTGGGACAGATGGTGGATGGTGTTTGATAGTCCACCACATGGCAATAGTGAGGTGCCCTTATACTTTTTGAGAAAGTTATGGGTTGAGTTTGAGTTGGGTAAAAAACTCAACTATTTTGATATGAGGTCATTTCAGGGAGTTGGGTGTGGCATGCCCCAACATAGACTAGGAGCATGTGTCGATCCTCAACGACGTGCTCCAATTGCTCCTATTGTTCCTCTTCCTTCTCCTAGTGTTCCTGCCACATTTCAGTAGCAGACCATGTTATCGACATTAGGAGAATTGAGTTCACTTTTAGGACATCTCACTTAGCAGACTACACACACGGCCACTGAAGTGGCCAATAGAGAGCATGGAGGCTCAAGCTATAGGGATACTCAGACATCCACTTCAGGCGACGCACATGCATCTGGGACGGGGTCATACCTGGATTTACTATATTCTGAGGATCGTCCTACACAGGTATGTTCATATTTTGAACTTAAATTTAATTCCAAGTTTTGAAATATAGAAAAATTCATGTAAATAATAACATCAAACTATATATATAATATATTATTAATTCAATAAGTGTTTGGTGTGGCCTTGATCATGATGCACACTGAAACTCAATATGATCATCGTGTACATGTAGAGTGCTACTCAGATGCAGGCTCTGCTTTTGGACAAGGTACTTGAACCAATATATATTAAATAATTTGTATAGAATATATATCAGTGAATTTTGAATTTGTACACATGTGTAAGATTGATATATATTTTATCTAGATCTTGGGAGGTCATACGAGAAATACCTAGTCTTGACCAACCACAGAATTCTGATGGTGAGCTCTCTGAGACATCATCCTTTCAGTGCAGTACCTTCAAAGGATTTATTAGAAGTTTTAAATTAGCCAAACATCATGGAGTCTAATTTAATTTTTCATTTATCTGCATGTGTCAATGATCTATATGAACTATTGCACATCTATATGCAGGAATTTCATGAGATACCCATGGCGAGCTGCGCACCTAAGACATCATCGACATTTATGCATGGGCAATCTTAGGTGTGTGATCATGAGGTCATATATATCATTCAAGGTTGTAAACTTTGCTTTAAATCTCCTATACAATTTTTTACGAACCCCTTTTTAAATATATATATATATATATATATGTTAGAAGTTTTTCACATTGTTGCTTTAATATGAATATACGGGATATAGTAGTCGAGGCATTTGCATCTTCCTATCAAGAAGTGACAGTTATTGCTGCTAGATTGAAGAAAAATATTGATTATAAATTCCACATGGAGAATCATATATTGAATTTTATGCATACTAGAAATCATTTTTACTAATATAAATACCTAGATATTTTGAAATTAGAGATTTATTTTTTTTTATCTAAAATTTTATATTTTCAGGATTCAAATATGTTTAATTATATCAAAATTTCTAAATAAATTTAAAATCTAATTTCAAAAAGTTTAGGTGTACTCTTTCTGACATGATCTTGAATTTACATCTGTGATCAACATGGAACAAGAGGAGACTTGATTTAGTGATTAGCACGAAAAGTTGAAATGGTTTTATATTTTATGGACTATAGATCTCTAGTTTTATTTAAATATATGTGTTGGACTTGACATATAAATTATATGGACTATCTATCTCTAGTTTTACTTTGAACATGTTGTTATCATATTTGTGTTTATTTATATCAGTTGACTTTAATATGATGATTATATATGCAGTCAATTATGATATCTTGTTATGTTCATTTTCATGATTATATGCACTCATACATTGGACTATTTATATTTTATCTAATTTTCAAGTATTACATGCATTATATAAATTCTTATCACAAATCAAATTATATAATTTATCATAGTTAGAGTGACAAATTAAAAACATTCATCAAATAGTTTAGATCATATTCATAATAAATTAGAATTGAAATGGCATTTAACTATTTTCAATTAGATATAAATATTTAAATCAGCAAACGAAAACTATCTCATTGTATGTATAAAATGTATAATCTATACAGTTGAATAATTCATGAAATGTGAGTATTCTGAGACATGAGAATGTATAATCTATAAGTGGAACAAGATGTTTAAAAGCTGACTGTTGAACAGAGCATATATAATGTATATCAGAGATGTTTTTATTACTAGCTATAATATGATGAAACATGTAGTGCGTGTGAATACTAGTCTAAAACTTCTTTTGGGTGAGAGACCAAGGAATTGACATTTTACATAGTCTCTTGATAAAGAGTAATTTTCAGTTCAATGAATCACATGGTAGATGGAAGCATTGAGAACTGCCAAAATAGTGAAATGGCAACTTCTGATTTTTAGGTCATTTTAAAGAAAAAATTGCATGCTTGAAAGATAGTATGTAGTAAAATTCCATCACAGATTCAAAGATGTTTTGCTTCATAGGATGGATTAAGGGGACCTAGAGGATATATGAAAGCAGGGGGGTCTTAAGAGAATGGCTTAAGGGGAGTAAAGAGGATGGTTTAAGAGGATGCATCTCATGAACCCTAGGATATGGCTTAACAAGTCCTAAGAGGATGGCTTAAGGGGAATTATGAGAGTCCTTTAATAGGATGGCTTAAGGGGATGTAAGAGGGTAGATTAAAGGGAGTTGATAAAATGACTCAAAGGGATGTAAGAGAGAGTGATTAATAGGATGTAAATTGGATGCTAAGGAGTTGATAGAATGGATTAAAGGATGTAAGATAGTGGATTAAGGGGATGCATGTCTGCTAGAACCTTACAATATGGATATTAATAGGCCCTAAGAGGATGGCTTAAGGGGAATTATGAGAGTCCTTTAAGAGGATGGCTTAAGGGGATGTAAGAGGGTGGATTAAGGGGAGTTGATAAAATGACTCAAAGGGATGTAAGAGAGTGGATTAAGGGGATGTAAGAGGGTGGATTAAGAGGAGTTGATATAATGGATTAAAGGGATGTAAGATAGTGGATTAAGGGGATGCATGTCATGAACCTTACAATATGGATATTAATAGGCCCTAAGAGGATGGCTTAAGGGGAATTATGAGAGTCCTTTAAGAGGATGGCTTAAGGGGATGTAAGAGGGCGGATTAAGGGGAGTTGATAAAATGACTCAAAAGGATGTAAGAGAGTGGATTAAGGGGATGTAAGAGGGTGGATTAAGGGGAGTTGATAGAATGGATTAAAGGGATGTAAGATAGTGGATTAAGGGGATGCATGTCATGAACCTTACAATATGGTTAACAAGCCCTAAGAGGATGGCTTAAGGGGAATTATGAGAGTGACTTAAGGAATGCAAGATTATGGATTATAGGGATGTAAGAGGATATGACTTAAGGGTGCTTTAAGAGGATGGCTTAAGGGGATGAAAGAGGGTGGATTAAGGGGAGTTGATAGAATGACTTGAAGGGATGCAAGAGGGTGGATTAAGGGGAGTTGAGATAATGAATTTATACTATCAATTAAATGTATCTAAAACTATTTATAGTTACCTATCTCTATATTTGAATTCCATTATAATATATGTGCATCTCCTCTCTTGTTCGTAAAGTATCTAATTTTGGAGGACCTGAAACAAAAAATGATATAAAACTTTAATTAGCAAATGATTAAATACAAATATATATATATATATCAATTAACTATATAAACAACTAGATATACTTACCAATATTTATTTACTCTGTTGTACCATTTGCATCCTCTCTCTTTTTTAATGCATCTATGATTGTCTCGTGATCATCCATTGAAAGTGTTCATAAAACTTTATTAGCAGGCCTCCCTTGATATCTAACTAGTTTTATATCGGTTGCCAAAATCAAATGTGAATAATGTATAATCTTCTTGTGTCTTTCATAATCTTCAAATGCAGGCAAGCCATTCTTTCTCATCAAATATTTTTGAAGCCAAGTGCCAACAACAACCACTGAACTAGTTGGATACTCAAAGTTGTCATCATCCACTCTAGGATGTGCCAACTTATGTTTTCTCTCAACACATCTAGCCAACCAGTAATCTATCTCCTCTTCATTCCCCTCAGGTGCAACAACAACATACACATGTCCTACAAAAATAAATACAAAATTCAATAAAAAGTGACTTATATTCAATTCACATATAAACATCCATACATACAAAATTCAACTCAATAAATAATGTACCTTCTTGTACAAGATTTGAAACACGATCATAATCATCTGATGCAAACACTTGATTATCTTCAATTATCATTCCATGTTGAACATTTGTCGATGTAGGCGTTAAGGCTCTTTGTTGCCATTGTTCAACCCATTCCGTATTTTCACAGGCCTCCCAATCACCTGCAATACAAAATTGAAAAAAACATGTCAACTCCCTTGTCCATATTGTCCATGTGTTTGCATTTGAACTCTTAAACAAATGCCATTTTGTAGATCCATTAATTGTTTCACAATCTTGTTGAGAAAAAATATCATTTTCTTCAACTAACCAAAAGAAGCGTCAAATTGTTGAGCTCTCACTTGTTCTTGTAGATAGTTTGGTATTGCACCAATCTACAATTGCACATGCATCTCTAAACTTCGCAGCATCCTCAAATTTTAGTTTCTCTCTAGCAAGAGCTCTTTTCACACATGCACCTGCTCCATCGTGTTCTCCCTTACCATGACCAACTTCAAAAAAACTCCATATGTGTTGGATATTATTTTCCTTATGAACTCTACATAACCAATAAAACATTCTAGCATTTTTGAATTGACCCATGCAATTATCTAACCATATGAGATGTTCTAGCATTTGAATTCCTCTCTCTTTTTAAATTTTTATAAAATATATCAAAACAATATTGTACAAACTCAGATGAATGTAATCGATTATCACTTACATAAAAATGGTACTCTCTCAAAAAATTCTATTATCTTCGTACTATCTTACATGTCTATAAACAATGTGAAAAAATATAGCTACTTGCATTGAATTATAATACTGTGATTGAATTTCTTCTTGTGGAGCAAGAGTATAATTTTCAGCAAAATCAACAACTGACAATATACTTCCAATTGGGAACGTGTTTTTACATAAATAAAATTGATTATCAAGCCAATGAGCATTATGAGAGTGTTGAACATATTTAGGTACAAACTTATCTTTAAATTCATTAATAAAAGAATGCACACTAACTTTTTCCACAATTAGCTCAACACGTTTTCTAGTTTTTCCATCTTTTAAAAAATACTCAACATTTTATAAAAAAATTACATCTACTAATTGTTGTCCAAATTCATCTAAACTACTTTCATGCATATATTCTCCTGATAATGAAAAGTTACCACATCTATTGCATTCTCCAGAAATGCATGCTTTTAAAAAAAATGAGTTTCCATTTAAAGAGGGATCACAAAACAAACCTGCTATAAAATTTTTGATTCTTTCAGGTGGCATATTAATGCCACAAATGTCCTGCATAATTTGGTTAGCATGCAAAGTGCACTGTATATATCGAAATATATCATAATAATAACGAAATTGTACATGAGTCTTACAACAACAAGAGATTTGTTGCTTATTAATTCTAACATACCAAGGTTTACACTTTTTGAATGATCTTTGACTTATGTTAATATTCAATGGTAAGATTGAAGCATCTAAAAAAATTTATATAATTAGGTTTGAGTCATATCTAAGAGATGCTTTGGATGAGGTTCACGAATTTTGGAACCCACCCTTAATTTTAAGACATCTCTAATGTTAGGTGATACTCTTGTATTATCATGCCAAAATTTATGGATTAAATATTTAATTTCATTAGTTAATTTCATGTCTGATCTTGGGAGTCTACCACTAAAACTCCAACATTGATTAATAGGATCATTTTCAATACTTTCTCTTCTTTTAGTAGCTCTTATCAAAGTTCTAGGATTTACTTTTACACATTTACTAATCTTACTTAACATTCTTTTATTTGAAGTTGTTTTATCAACTAGAGCAGTTGTTATTGCACGACGAGCCACATTCTTATCTTTCGATCGACTTTTCTTACCAATAACATCAATAGCATTAGCAACACTAGATATGACTTGTTCCTCTTGAATCATTTTCTTTTTGATTTTACAAAACGCACCTAATTTTTTCATCACTTTTCTCATTTTCAACATTCTCATCAATTGCACCATGAGTTGACATTGGAATCCTAATTTCTTTCTATAAAAAAACATTTTATATATTTTATTTCCATAATTTCTAATTTGTCTCAAAGAAACTTTACCACGAAGGTTATCTAGCACATCTGTTTCAATAGTAAAAAAAGTATTTTCACTTTCATCCATAGGAGTTTCATTTTCATTTACACAAGGGGTTTCATTTTCATTTTCAAATGTAAAAGGGATTTCATTATTATTTTCATCAATATGAGGGATTTCATTCTTATTTACATTCTCATAAGATATAATTTCATCATTTTCTTGTTTTTGCATTGTTTCAACCCTAATATTATTGATCCCATCAATGGTGTATCCAGCTTCATCTAAACAAGCACTATCAATATTATGAAAACTTGGGTTTGAACACATACCTGAATAGATTGTTTGAATAGGTGCATTTTCCATATCATTGGGAGGTGGATTTGAAGACACACCCGAAGTTGTTTGCTTATCATTCAAAGTTGAAGTTGAAGGCACAGTTGGGTTTGCCTCCGTAATTGCATTTTATTCTATATTCACCATCTCCACATTTGCATCATCTGCATTCATTTCATCATTCATGGCTTCCTCTTCAACATTCTTGGAACTAGATACTTCCAAATCTTTTATTTGACGATTCCTTTCTCTCCTTTCCCTTTGTCTTTTTTCCTCCTTATCTTTATTTGCTTGAACTTCTTCGGGTGTCATTACCTTTCTACATCTTTTTTTTGTCTTTGCTTATCACCCATGGCTACCAAACCCTCTTTGATCACAAAAACAATAATTCAAGAAACTTATTTTCAAATTTCCATCTCCTTCAAATATTCAAATTAAACTATGTACTATGAAGATCATTTTTTCTATAAACTCTGAAGTACAAAAACATCGTGAGTACATCTAAAAATTCACTTTTTCCAAATCTTCTTGTAAAAAGTTTTTGCACTTGATTCCACTTCAAAAAATTCAACCTGCACTTTGTTTCTTCTAACAATTTGAATAGAATATGCCCTGCACAAGACAAATTTGCAATAAAAAACGCAGAAAATGACACTTTCGGACCGTACTACAGAAAATGAATGTTGCAGGAAAATTGTGTTTTACCATAATTTTCTAAATTAGGGAAAAACGGCTATATTAGAAACGCATACGCGTTATGTCCAAGAAATGCATACATGTTTCATAACGCGTACACGTTACGTTTTCCCAATGGGTCAATGGGTAACGCGTATGCGTTATGAAACGCGTGCGCGTTTCATTTGAATAACACATACACGTCTTTGTAACGCGTACGAGTTATTTAAAAATTGAATTTCCACACCACATCCAGCCTTAGTTTTAGGCTTGGGAAAGGCTTGGCAATCCGAGCCTTAGCCTTTGACCTGCAACTAAAAAACTAAGGCAGATTGAAGAAGAATGTCCAACTTTGACAACATAGCTAATGGACTTTTTTTCTAAATGAATCTATAAAATTAAAACTCATTAGAGAACACAATGTCTACTTTCTAAATATATAACTTTTGTTAAGATTGGATTATGTTTGCTATTTTTTAATTAATTTTTAAGCAAACTAGTCCTTAAACTTGAAATATCAAGCTTTTTTAGTTTTCTAATAACTTTTTATTGGTTAAGTTTCTTGTAAAAAAATTTATATGGCATCAAACTTCAGACCATTCTCTACACAATGAAAAAAAAAATTCAAAAAATATTTTTTTTAGGTCCAATTATGTTGTCCACATCAAACTTCATGTTGTTAGCTCTCATTTCCCAAAAGGAATCAGCAAAATAATTTTATTTGGGTCAAAAAGTGTTGTCCGTACACCTGTTTGGTATGGTAAAAAAAAGGGACTTTTAAAAAGTGGTTTTTATAGATCCCTATCAAAATTTAATTTCTATAATCTGGGTATTTTAATAATTTACATATTTGGAAACTAAATTCAAAATTTTAGATTTCATATTACTGACTTTTTTTAATTTTCATTGTGTAAGTGCCTCAAATTTTCAGTCCAAATGTGACAAATTCTGAAAAATGGCAAAAACATTTCCACTTTTTGAGCTTTTTGTGTACCCAACTTCTAGCATCAGCCTAGTTATCAAGTGTCAAAAACACACAGCCAAACCATTCACCACCAATGCACCTTTGCAATACAATGAACCTGCAAAAGCACAACCAATAGCTAAAAAATCCACAAGCTTTTCAACAAATGATAAATAAACAAGAATAAACACAAACAAAACCCAACAACTGCCTAAGATTTCATAAATTAACCACACATTCACTACACATATAACCATATGGAAAAATGCAACGAAGAGCTACAAAACCCACAATCTTTCCAACAAACAATAATAAAATGGGAATAAGCACAAAAATAATCTAGCACTCCCCGAAGAAGTAATGAACTAGTTATGTGTTCATTGCATGTGAACCCATGGAATTTGAAAAAATATATGTCATATTCTCCCAATTTACTTAAACAAAATTGAATAGTAGACATAGTAGCATTTAATGCAATAGCTATACATTGATAAAGAAGTGTGCCATATCCAACACATCATAAAATTACAAAGTTAACTTACTCCAACATGCAATGAACATATAGTTAATTCATGAAATGTTCTAGGTGACTGTTGAGTTTGGTTTCTACTTATTGTCGTTTAACCCATGCAATCTTAGGGCTGGCTTTTGTTTTTGCTTATTCTCATTTATTTATCATTTGTTGGAAATCGTGTCAATATTTTAGCCTTTTGTATCTTTGTTATTCTTGAAAAGTCGACTGCAAGTGAATGGCTTTGTTGTGTCTCTATGATAGTTGACAACTAGAAGTATTCCTTGTTATATTTATTTTTCTCATTAAATCCTGACTATAGGGAAAAAGCCAAAATATTTTAAACAATACAGTTTCACTGGCGAAGCGACCATTTGAAAAGCAAGTGCAATCAATGCAATAGTAAACCTGTCATTCACCAGGAACCAATAAAAGCACAAATGTATACATTATACAATTCGATACACTACCAAGGGTACTATATCATTCATTTTTGTAAAAGTATATAAGAAAATTAGGAACCCATTATATTTTTTGCAAATAGTCAAACATTGCATGCAAATTTTGCCACCCTTAGCCACAAGGTAGTGGCTATAGAAGCAGTCAATGCACGTTGAATGCACTAAATGATATAACTATTGGATCACAAACAATAGTATAATAAATGTTAATTCTGCAACATAACTTTTCCCAAACATTTAAACATTAAATAGAAATCCTGCAAACTTAGCCAATAAGCTGATAGCTACTTTTGTGTCGCTGCGACTAGATAGATTATTCATTGTTATAAGACCCAATTGTACAAATATGTACAGTAGATTAAAAGGGACATGAAACACATGAATCCAACAAGAAGGATATAATTGCAATAGTCTCATTTTCAATTAAGTGATAATAAATATTTATTTTGTCTCTATTTCTTCATGTAAGCATATTATTTTTCCCTATTAAACAAAATTGCCAAAATAATAGCACATAATATATTTTTGAAATATTCAATGTCTAAGTGCAAATTATGCAACTTCACAACAAGATACTAGATGCTAAAGCAGTCACTACATGTTTAATGCATTAAATAGTATGGCTCACAAATCAAAAACAATAGTCTATTAAATGCAAATTATGCAAGATAATATGATACCCATAAACATGAAACACAAAAGCATATGTATAGGAACAATGTACTATTGATGACTGTCTAATCTGTGTGTCTATCATACTTGATAACTAGATGTATTGCTCATTGTTACAAAGAAAACTTAGCAGAAATAAAACCCAACACTCGCTTAAGATTTCATGAATTAGTACCCACCAACTCTCCAACACATCTCGTACAATTTGCATCTAATGGAATAAACATGTATTGACTGCTTCATGATCAAATATTTCCCACAATAAATAATGCTCCCTTATTTTTCCAATTTAGTTAAAGAAAAATGAATAAACTATAATTTTCAAGCACAACAATTTTTTGTTTAAATCCTGACTATAGGAGAAAGGAAAAAATATTTTAAACAACACAATGTCATTGGCCAAGCGACTAATTAGAAAGCAAATGCAATGGATGCAATAGTAAACCTTAGACCCACTCCAACCATCTATAGAAAAAAAACAAAAAATGATTGAAACAATACAATTTGATTGACCATGAAAATTTTAAGAACAAGCGATTATTTCAAAAGAAAATTCAACAAATGCAATTGTAAACCTGCCTACCAATAGAAACTAACAATTGCAATAACGACCTGCCTTTCAACAAAAAAAAGTTTCATGCTTATGAATTACATGACATGCCATTCACTATGCACATTTGTCTATTCACTAAGTCAGATTCCTGAACCAAGCTTCTCCTTTATTGTCCACAACTCTTCCAAAGCATAAATCTTATGCACATTAGAAGACTTAAAATTCATTGGAAACAAAGGGGAAGAACGCTACAAGAATCTAACCTTCCAGTTCCTTCTTCAACAACCAAGTATATTTGTGCTCATATAGATTTCTGCCTCCAACTCCAATTGCAAATAATGGTTCCTATTACAGGGACAAATTAGACAAACGGACACAGTCCATGACATAGAAGACACTATTCATAAATATGAACCATAGAAAGATCAATAAAATTTGCAAAAGAATAGACCGAGATGATATTTTTTGTGAACATTCCCCATTAGCCATTGTAGCAGCAACCAAGTATCGTAAACACAAGAATAAGGCACTCATTAGTGGTGCACTGCCACAAAATAACAAACATGCAAAACCAGAACCAAAAGCTAGAAACACACAAGCTTTTAAACAAACAACAAATGTTCAAACAACAATAAGCACAAATAAAACTTAATACTCACATCAAATTTTGTGAATTAACTATGCACTCACTGCTTCTGTACTCACCAGGCCTTCACCACATCTCGCACACTTTTCTTTCCAAGCCTTATTGATACCCTGCTACCCACACAAGCAATGGACACATAATTAATGCATTCACTCACCCGATATCCCATGTCATGCATATGCAATCCACTGTACCCATTTGCACTATTACACCTTGTAACAACAATCAATACTTCTATTCATCAAGTGTCAAAAACACATAGCCAAGCCATTCATCACCAGTGCACTTTTCCATAATAACAAACATGCAAAAGCGTACCCAATAGCTAAAAAACCCACAAGCTTTTCAATAAACCATAAACAGACAAGAATAAACACAAATAAAACCCAACACTAGCCTAAGATTTCATGAATTAACCATGCATTCATTGCACATATATCCACATGCAAAAACACAACAAAGAGTTACAAAACCCATAATCTTTCCAACAAACAATAATAAAACGAGAATAAGCAGAAACAAAATCCAACACTCGCCCAAGATTTCATGAACTATCTATCTGTTCAGTGCATGTGCACCCATGGAATTATCAAGTATCACAAATACACAGCCCATCCATTCACCACCAATGCACTTTTACAGAATAATGAACATAGCTAAAAAAACCCCAAGCTTTTCAACAAACACCACACAAATGACAATAAGCACAAACAAAACCCAACACTCGCCTAAGAATTCATAAATGAACTATGCATTCCCTGCATGAGTACCCACATGCAAAAACGCAACGAAGAGCTAAAATACCCACAAGCTTTCCAACAAACAATAGTCAAACAAGAATAAGCACAAGCAAAACCCAGAACCCGGTTAACATTTCATGAATTAACTATGTGTTCACTCTATGTGTACCCACATTACACAAGAATTGCCAAAAGCGTTTAGTTTTCCCTGTAATGCTTCTAGTTATTAAGTATCAAAAGCAAACAGAAAGGCCACTCACCAGTTGCAAACCATTACCATTGCACAAAATGAAAAACGTCAAACACGGCAACCCACAGCCACAAACACGCAAGCTTCTCAACAAACAACAAACAAACAACATGCAAATTAACTAAGCATTCTCTGCTTATCTTCGCACCAACTATCCAACACATATCGCGAGGTTTGCATTTAATGCATTAAACATGCATTTACTGCTTCAGTACCAACCAACCCATCGCCAAAACTTGCACTACATGCATCTCTGATTAAATATTTGCCACAATATATAATGTTCCCCACCATATATAAAGTTCCCCTATTTTCCTATTTTACTTAAAGCAAAATAAAAAATTGACCTACTCAAACCAATAAAAAAAGAGATAAACCGTAATTTTCTAGCACAAAAAATATGCACTTAAATCGCGACTATAGGGAAAAGGAAAAAATATTTTAAAGAAAACAATCTCATTGGCCAAGTAGCTAATTCAAAAGCAAATGCATCAATTGCAATCTAGTAAACCTGCCTATCAGCAGGAACTAATAATAAAATAGATAAAAATTTATAAAAAATAAATGCCCTCTACTTATTAATGTTCTTATTTCAACCAAATAAGAAAAGATAATTCAAATGAATACAAAAAGGTTATATGATATTGATTGAACCTACATGTCTAAATTATAAATTATAGACCTCATCTCACTTCAAAAAGATAAAAATTAAACTAGCTATTGCACTTTAGGTGTGCAATGGTGTACACCGAATAACTGTAGGAGCAACTTTATATATCTAGACATGCATTGTTTCTAATAATAATAAAAAAATCGCAATTTGGGTATGTGCAGGATCATCATGGAAAAAAAAGGCCCTTAAATGGCGAAAAATTTTAAAAAATCAAAGTTAGGCAACTTGACGTAAAAATTTGAATAAGTTATCTGTATTATTTCAAAAATATGTAAGAATAGAATTTGTAGCAAATTGAATGTAGTTTCTAAACTACTAAGAGTTTTTTTAAATCGTTTAGTGAAAATTTGAAATTTCAATGTAGTAGTACTTAAATTTTAGGGAAAAAATAAGAAGTAGGTGTCTTTCTGACCACTCTAACCACAATAAAATGATAATTTTTTTTTATAACATTTTAGATATAAGTAGAGGACTCATGTCTCAATGTGATGCATATTTCTTTGTAATTTTTTTCCAAGTAAATAATTAATTATGAATTTTTTATTACAACTTCTATAAAAATATAAAAAAACTCATATGTCTAACCACCTTAACTTGGTAAAAAATTTATGAAATTCTTTTTTTTTTAATCCTATAGTATGCGATGCATGTTTTGGATTCAAAAAATGTGATACCGTTTGAAAACTATAGATGTTTTTCAATCAACCTATCAATCAAGACTTTAGTCGTAATTGAAATAGAAAATGAATAATAGTTATTTATTAAATTCAAAGTAAAGCATAACTTATATTGGTGGAAAGCTGAAAATATCATTTAAAAACCCTTTTCGTTTTATCAATTTTGGGTTAAAAAAAATCGTCAGCCACATACCCTACACATACCCATCATATCACCACTTTTTGGCCCATCATGATCCTGCACATACCCATTTGTGATAATGTTTACATGTATGGGTAGGCCAAGTTTACAATTTTGCCAAGTCTACCAATAAAAGGAATCCAAAAACAAAGAAGGAAAATATTACTACAAGGTAGAAGCTCTCATAGCTTGAATAACAAATCAAAATTATGTCTAAGTGACAGAATATTGATGTGTTAAATCTAAGAAATGCAAAAAGTGTTTCAAGCTAAAATGTTTGAATCTCAATAAAATTATATGAAAATAGCAAAGTAGTAATTGTACAACATTTACTTAGATGAGAAGACTTCTTGCTTAGGGCCCAGTTATTGGCTGCACCTAGTCAAACATTTTTATTTGTGATTTATTTATCTAGGTTAAATGAGATTGTCGAGTTGTAGTGACCATCTCAATATCAAATTACAGTCTAGATATGTCCTTATAGTTGTATAAGAATAGAGCATAGACAAAATTTAATGGAAACTGTGGTAATGGAAACTAAAGTAGTACATTTTCCATGGATTTTTTGTATCTATCAAAAACTACATATATGCATTTCTCATCTATTTGGATCCTATAGATTCTTTGAAAATGTGCATAAGTCTTTTCTTATGTGTTCAACGAATAGTATTGAATTATTTGTTAGTTTATTTAAAAGATTTAAATTGTCTAGTGATTGGGACACATCTAAATAGCTTCAGGAATGAATAAAAAATTCATGCCTAAAAACTTTACAAATACCTCATTTTAGATGTGTACTTGTATTGACAGTGTCTAATAATTACTAGAGTTTCATATTTTAATAGAGATATTTAGAAAGTTACTCCTATAGGGATGTGTATTTTGAATACTTATTATCCTCATGTACAAATTGACTCAGATTATGTTTTTCTATTAAAAATAACACTTGTATATGATTTTATACTTCATCCTATATCTCTATCTTTATTAGATTAAAGTAAATAATAAATATATTTATATTATTAATTATATAAAATAAATATTATATATTTTAAATAATGTCACAATTTTTTATATAGTAAATAAAGGCAAATAATAAATATAATTATAATATAAATTATGATAAATTAATTTGGTTAATTTATATGTAACTAGTTAAGTTATATGTTTGAAAATATATAAAACATAATTTAAAGCCCCTAATTTCTCTTCTTAATTAAACTATATACCCGAAAACATGGTACAACTCAATTTCCTTGCATGGATGCAAATCTGAGGTAAAGTTTACATCAAAATCAATTCCAGCCAATCGAAAACCTTGTCTAACAGTCATAATATTGTTTACAAAGCCTGCTTGCACTATAAATGGATGTGAAAAAATTTGAAGGCCCCAACATCATATTTCTGCATTTGCATACAAGCCAATTAAAAATTTGGAAGGCCTCAACAACATATTTCGGCATTTGCATACATATTTACCATGGCTTTTCCAGCTAACCACCAAGAATGAATTTACCACCCACTATCATCATTAAGATAATACAACTTCAACTAATATGCATGAATCTCACAACCTAGAGTTTATTTAATCAAGCCTTCTGAAGCTCAAGGCATACAATATTCAAAGCTCAATTGTTGTTGAATGAGTACGGATACACGTGTGCAGCTCACATAGTGCCAGCGCCAAATGGCTTTTTTTGGGATAATAACTAAGCAAAGGTTGCAACGTGTATTCAAGACAAGGCATAGTGCATCGATACAAAGTTAGTTTAGACATGGCATCCTTACTTGTGGATCCTTGATATTGGGGAGATGAAAGAAGACATAAAATGCCTTGCCACAAGACTAGTGAGGCGTCAATTTGTAGGAAATCTTGACAAGATATTCGAGGTAGCGAGATATGAGAACAGGGTTCCCATGCCTGCAGATTTTGAATGTCTCTTGGTTCTAGGTGATAATGTCTTTTGGCATATTCAAGAGCAAAAATAACTGAAAAAAATCTATAGGAGGATTGTGTACCCAAAGGGGTTGAATTGCGCATATTCATATTTGGCTTGTGTTGGGTATACACTAATCGGTTTGAAAGAATTGTGCGAACTATTAATTCTGATATATGCA
>VDFB02058100.1:0-25843 GCA_007258455.2 Sequoia sempervirens
AATGGGACCATATGGGCAAAATAAGGGTGAAATATGCACACAGTAGGACCAATCTGGAAATATATGAGTAAAATCAACATGTAAAAAACATCAGATTTTTACAGTTCTAACACGTCAACCTATCAAAGAGAAGCAAGCTGAAATAATATAAACCATAATCCATCAACAACCCCACAACAACCTCTAAAAGATTAACATGACTACACACACTGCAACTTACAAACAAGCAAGGGCCTAAAACCCTATTACAACTTGGTTTTAACTAGGACCATAAACCCTTCCAAAGTGAGCAAGAGCTAAACAACCCATATAGAAATTACCACCTGAAATAGTCAGGCAACAAAGCAACAAAGCTACAACAACCAAGTTTTGACAACAATACCCACCTGAAACAGTCAGACAACAAAGCAAGAAAGTTGCAACCAACCATCTGCTCAATATCAATAATATTGAGCCCAACAAAAGAAAAGGTAATTTAATGGTAAAGACCACCATTAAACCCAAACCCATAATAAAAAGCACCAGCACATGAAAGGAGAAACACCCCTTGAAACTCCCAAACGCATCACAAACCAACTCTAAATCCACCTCAAGAGGAAGGAGCTCCCCTCTATAGGAGAGGATGTTGTGAAAACCCAAAAAACAAAAAGCACAACTCTCCAACAACCTTGGGATCCACCTCAATAGGAGAAACTTCCACCTCAATAAGAGCACCACTAGAGGAAACTAGAAAAGAGGACTTCCATCCACTTCCACCACACCCACCTCCAACTCAATAGGAGATGACTCTTGAACATCACGAGCTGTCTTTGCCTCAAAAGAAGACAATGCAAAGGAAATGGAAGAAATCCAAAGCTCCAGAAGATTGGGGAAACACACCATCCTTTGGCTAAGCAAGCAGGAGCTCCAAGAGATAAACCACAACCAAACCAACACATAACTCTAGGGAACCAAGAGGGACAACTTCAACAACCAAGTTTCTTCCCAAAGCAGTAGCATGGAAGGCAATCCACCATTCCAACAAAGTCTCAAAAGCAGATAATCCATTCAACATGACCCTCTCAAGACAAGCAAAGACCTCCACAAATGGCCAAGGAAACTACTTGGAACAAAAATTGGAAGAAAAATGCAGTCTACTCCACCATCTCAAAACACCACCCAACTTCCAAGTCAGACCCAAAAACAAAAATTTCCTCCAAGGGAGAACCCAAAGCCAAGGACAAACAACAACCCCCTTTGAAAATGATGGCCAAGTCAACCACAAAGGGTACCCAAAAGCTCTGAGCCCAAGAAGAACTAGAACAACACAAGAAGCCAAGGAAACCCTACTTCTAGCAAGCACCATCGAAACTTCATCTTTAGAAATGCTTCCCTCAGTAGTAGAGAAGCCACACAAAGGGTACCCAAAATCTATAAAAGAGAGCCCAAGAAACAAAAATAGACCCCAAAATCCTTGCAACACAAACATGTGCCACAAAACCAACAACCAAGGCTTATCTAGAATAACCAGAGAATCCAAGAAAACCCTTATTTCAACAAGCACCACCAAAACAAAGCCAACATAGTAGAGGCAAGAAACCACAGAGCTCCTAGGCAAGCACCACGCTTCACAAACCCAATCCTCAACCAATGCATAAGGAGCCAAACCAAAATCCAAGGGAGGAAAGAGCACCAGACCCCAACATGCTCCAAACGCATGCTTCCGCCCTCCCACATCCAATGAAACTCTATGGTCAGTCAAACCAAGAATCTCATAAAAGAGAAAGGGCTTATGCAAGTCATCAGAAGATCCGCCCCTTCCCAACATAGCATCGATCATCATAGCAAATAAAGCTCCATCCAAGAACTACAAGCTAGTCAAGGAAACAACACCCACCCAAAGGGTAGGGACAGAAAGAAGGAAAGCCTTTGGATGACATAGGACAAAGCAAGGGTGATCCCAATGGAAAACCACAAGAGCATCACCAACCATGCACAGAAAGATCTGCCAAGAGGAAGCACAACCAACCAACGCAAGGAGAAAAGGCCACAAGACCTTAGGAAAGACGAATGACGTATCATCATCTTCATCAAAGCTCCCATCTCCCTCTTTGTTAGGAGATTTCAAATGCCCAAAGCTGCTCCTCTTCCCACCCACGCCCTTCTGCTTCACCATTATGACTATAATCTCTAGTCACATAATAAGCTGTAATGTTATTATAAGATAAAGGTGTTGAGATCTAACAATGGGGTGAATTTTTTTTACGTGGAATTTTATGAGTTCTATAAGCATGCAAGTATTATTCAACAAAATACTAATCCTTATACTCCCCAAAAAAATGGGGCAACAAAAAGAATGAATTGAACCTTAATGAAAGAGCTAGAAGTATATTAAGTGATGTTAAACTTGATAGATGATTTTGGGTAGAAGTTGTAAGAACTACTTGTTATTTAATTAATATATCTCCTTGTTCAACTCTTGTTGATAAAATTCTTATAAGAAGAAATCCTTCTATTTCACATTTAAGGGTGTTTGGTTGTGAGGCTTTTGTTCATGTGCCTCAAGAAAAGTGATCTAAACTAGATTCAGAAGCTCATAAATGCATATTTGTAGGTTATGATGAGAATGTAAAAGGTTATAAGCTTTAAAATCCTCTAACATGGCCAATGGTTTATTTTAGAGATGTGATTTTCAAGGATGAAACAACAAAAGGAGAAAGAAAAGACTAAAATAATGCACTTCGAGATAAAAATATAAAATTAAGAAGATGCACATGTGGAAGAACAATTAGTGGATTAGAGGATGGAGAAGAAGAAAAGGGTTCAAAAAGTTTAGATGATGTGCATGATGAGCATACAAAAGAACAAGAGTCCATTACTCCTTCCTTAAGAAGGTCCATAAGACAAAAAAATCTAGTTGACAAGTATAGCCCATCAGATATTTGTTGTGTAGTTTATTTGATAAGTATTGATGGTGAACCTAAATCTTTCAGGGAGACTCTCTCTTCAAAGAAAAATGATTTTTGGATGCAGGAAATGTAGGAGGATATGATAGATTTGGATAGTTGTGATACCTAGGATCTTGTTAGTTTTCCTAAAGGATGAAAGGCCATTGGTTGCAAGTGGGTATATAAAAATAATTTTGGTGTAAACAATCAATTCCAATGGTACAAGGCCAAACTAGTGGCCAAGGGATACTCCCCAAGAGAGGGAGTTTATTTTGGTGAAATTTTCTCTCATGTTGCTCAATTAACTTCTATTAGATTCTTATTATCTATTACTACTACTCGTGATTTGAAAATTGAGAAAATGGATGTTAAAATTGCTTTCTTGCATGGGGATCTTAAGGAGGAGATTTATATGCAAAAATTTGATGGTTTTATTGTGAATGAAAAAGAACACTTGGTTTAGGTTAAATCAGTCATTATATGGTCTAAAATAGTCACCCAGGATGTGGTACTAAAATTTTGATGCTTTTGCATTAAAGTTGGGTTTTGTTAGGAGTGAGAAGGATCATTACATGTTTATATTAAGATTATTGATGATCAAATACTGATTATTATCTTGTATGTTATGACATGTTGTTTATGGGTAAGAACAAGGTGATGATAGGAAGCTTAAGACTCAATTTCCTAGTATATTTGATATGAAGGGCTTGGGGGCTACTAAATACATCCTTGGGTTGAAGATCAATAGGGATTAGGTTCACAAAAAGCTTTGGTTAAGTCAGAGTAAGTTTGTTGACACCATTTTGTAAAGCTTTAATATGCATGACTGCAACGAAGTAAATATTTCATTTATGGTTGGTGCTAAGATTAGTTTAGACATCCTAATTTTTATTATGATTTGAAGAAATGTCTAAGGTTACTTATGCTAGTGTTGTTGGTAGTTTAATGTATGCAATAGTTTTCACTAGACCAAATATAGCCCAAGTAGTGGAAGTTTTGAGTAGGTTTATGTCTAAACTTGGTAGAGAGCATTGAAATTTTTTATTAAAAGGGTGTTTAGATATTTGAGAGGGACATTTGATTACTATTTAGTTTATCATGCAATTGATAATGTGGTTAATTTATTAAATATACATGGTTTTTTTGATGTAGATTAGGCAAGAGACTCAGATAGTCGAAGTTCCACTAGTGGCTTTATTTATTCTTTGTTTGGAGGTACAATGAATAGGATGGCCAAACAACTTTGTGATTGCTCTGTGGATATGACTACTTCCTACATACCTTTAAAGTGACATAGTTATAGGAGACTTGGTATAGATATTAGCGTTGGGTTGTGGGGATTCAGTTGGCACTAAAGTGTTGCGTATTATAATATTTAACTTCCATTCTTCCTTCCATTCCATCCATTCCATTCCATTCCTTCTTCTTTCTTCCTCTCACCAGGTTTCATCGACAAAATCATTTAAAATGGAAATTACATTTTCTCTTTCATTTCATCAGTTATTTGATCCAAATGCTGATCCGATTTTTGAGTTTGGAGAGGACTGTTAAATTCAACAGAAAATAGGATAACTTTTCAATTCACAATTAATATATGATGACTTTCAGTATATGGTTCTACATGTCTTTACAAGGTCAGATCTTCCATATCAGAAAATCTTCTATTTCCTTGAGATCTAGCGTTGTAGTATGCAGAGGGAATATCTGGGCACCTCAACCACTGGGCCCAGCGAGTTGCCACCTTCCAGCTAGAGGGGTGGCTACCTTCACTGAGAGGTAAACTAGGAACCCTGAGGTATTCCGTTTGGGTTTTCTTGTGGCTGTCTCCTGCCTGTAGTGAGCCACTTCTGGCTTTGGACATATCTCTCTAATTAAGTATGATCAATTTGATTGGATATACAATCTGGATCATGGTGAACCGACTAATGTAAGTAGAGATATTTGCATTACTTTGGTCAATTTTTTTGAACCATATCAAACACTTCCTTAAGAAATGAATTCATATGTTCACACACCTATAACTCAACTTGGAAACCACCTTGACCTAAGTTTTAACACTTAACTGGTTGTTTGACCAACTTGTTTGAATTTTCATTAAGATACTCAATCATAAAAATAATAACTCACTAAGTCGGTAAACAACTAGGATGGATATTCTTTTTTGACTTTGAACACCCATGTTATATTGTCATAACAACTTGGGACTTGGGAACTGTCATTTTTTCAAGTACTTACATTCAAGCCATGGGAGTAAACTACTCTCTTATTTTCATGCACATATGGTTTAAAAATATCACATTATCATCAACTCAAGACACTTGGTCTCGTATTTGAGGTATTGACTACTTGTCAAAATAAGTAAAATATTATAATGTTGAACAATAATAAAAGATTGCTTCTTCTTTGAATTTGTTCAAACTTTTCAACATTTTCCTTCTGGTTCTATGCTCGAGAACACAATAATAATTCTAGTAAACATATAATATAAAATACCATCTTATTATTGCAAGAGTTTTTCCCTTGTTCTCCTTGTGCTATGCAATGCGACGCTTGGGTTCATGACATGGCTTAACCACCCCCTGTGGATCTTGGATCTTATATAAATCTGGCGATTGTATTGAGCATTATTAGGTCAATATTATTTTGCAATGACAATCGCCTGTGCAACAATTGGTATTAGAGTCAAGGTCACAGGTTCGAACCCCTCGCTTGCACTGGGGGGATTGTTGCAAGAGTTTTTCCCTTGGTCTCCTTATGTTGTGCAACATGGTGCTTGGGTTTGTGACATGGCTTAACCACCTCCTATGGATCTTGGATCTTGTATAAATCTAGCAGTTGTATCGGGCATTAAAAGGTCAATCTTTTGGTGCAATGACAACCACCTGTGCAACAACTTATTTTGTTCGAAGGAATACTATATTCAAGTGTTTGATAATTCTTCAATAAATCAATTTATAAAGTTAGTTTTATTTAGTTAACTCAGCTGAGAAAGCATTGAGCTTATTTCTTATTTTCATAGGCATATATCATAAATTATCCTTTACATAATCTTATATAAATATCTATATATGTATATATATATTCATTTATATATACCTCAATATATATATGTATATATATATATATCTAAAAGCTGAAAATATTCTCTTCAAGTGAGAAAATGAAATAAATTATTCAATTTAATATTGTAGAGAAGTATCTTTCAACTTTGCTATCCATTTTAGGGTGAAAGTGAAATTATCTAAATCCAAGTTCAAACTAGAAAATTTATAAAATTAAAACTATGAAATAACACATAAATATTAAGTAATTAAGCATGCCTGAGTTACTCTCTTGTCTCTGGACTTGAAGCTCAAAAAATCACAGTCACAATAATTTATATAGTTTTCCCATGAACTCAGCTTGCAATGTTGAAGAAAAACTCAGACTTGTTTGCAAAATACCTTAAAAGAAATACCAAGAATTGATGGCTTTTCTTAAAAACCCCAAAACAAAACTATCTTTACTTTCTTTGTTTCAATCCTCAAACTAGGAACTTGCAATCATATTAATGCAACACCAAAAACGAAGTGGAAACTTTACCCCTTGCAATGAAGTTATTAATTTCTAAGTATTCTCAGTGGGAGACAACAAGAAAGAGATTGTTATTCAATAGAAAAATTATTGTACCAACACTAAATTTTTGGTTGACAACTACAAGACAAATATGTGGTAGGTTGTGTTCTAACTGGCAGCAATACAAAGGGCTAGAAATAATAATAAAACAAGTTCCAACACTAAGGAAAAGGTTTCCTGGCATATGCTTATTGGCATTAGTATCCTTGGAAGCCTTGTAGATGCTCCATTCCAAGCTACACCTCGTGCCTTTTTACCATCGTCGAGCCACTCCCCTTGTTATCTACATTACTCCTTCCTTTCCTACGCCAACCTCTACTCTCCTGATATAATCTCCCCTTTGCAACTCAAAAAACAATCATTTTTAACTAAAAACTAATAACTGATTTTTGCCACCTTTAATACCATCGAACCTCTCTTTCCTTTTTCCCTGTGATGCTCTTCACATATAGGTCGATGCTCCTTTATTTTCTCTAACTGCCACCCTTGGTAACTTTGAAAACAACATTATAACAGATTCTTGTCTTCTTTGTTTTTGAACTCTCCATGTGGAACTTGAATCATGGTGCTTGATCCAACATTCTTTTCCTTCCATGTGATGAAATATTCTTTGCCTTGTTCCAAAGATCATTGCATCTCGTGAGGTCACATCTCTTTGCTATTCATTATGTTTCCTTAGAGACTCCACCTTATAGACCCATGGCTCAAGTATTAAAGAACAAATTAATTGTAAACCTGCACAAATTAGATGTTGATCTTTATATCATTCATGCTTTGATGGATGTTCATACTATGGTCAGAGGCGCCTATTATAGGTTAAGGAAATAGTTGACAAGATTGAAAGGCTACTGCAAAACATGTGTTGATCATATGAACTTCATACTCACACATGTCTTCCCCCAAAAATCACTAACTCATTTGACTGCAAAATCCGACGAAACTGTTTGACAAAATATGTATAATTTCATGTATCGTTTGGTGCTTGTAAAATTTGATGTGTAATTTTCTATTATTTGAAAGTTTATCCCTGACGTTCGTCAAAATGTCAGCTATCATTTTCGTCGAATTTTTGAAAAACATGAAAAATAGAAAAAAATCAAATTGTGGCCGACATAAAGAAAAGTGAGTTCGCGCCTGATTTATTGCGACAATGTTTTGCTCTACTTGAGACAGTTTGTGGAGAACTAAGGATGATTTTCTTAGAAAAAATTAGAAAAAATTCAAGAAGATATCGCCAAGTTGAGGGTAGTCCTTGTCTTTTTGCAGAATTCAGTTGTGAAGTCAGATTTGTAGTTCCAGGTTTGAAAATCATATTTTAAAGCAACATGTCCATATTTTGTTGTGTAGAATCACCATAAGATCACAACCAAGGAACAGATTCTTGTGACTGTAATTATGTGATCCATAACTCTATTGGTCATGTGGCACAGTTGTGCTATAACAAATACAGGATGCATTCATGTGTGACCCAAGTTTAATGTGGCTATGTTGTGATAGAAATGGAGGCACTCATATAATGTAGTTAATTCAGGTTGTATAATGTAGGTGTCAATCATCATTAGGTGCATTCAGGTTGTCTCAAGTTTAACAGGTTAGGATGTAATTATAGCAGGATCAAAGAGTGATTATCTCTTGCTGTAATAAAAAGCCTATAACTCTGGTTGATATGCAGAGTGGTTGTGTTATATCAATTATGTAGTGCATTCAAGCACAACCCATGTTTAATGGGCTATTCTAGAGAGTGATCGAGATTTTCTAAACCTTATGAATGTTACTTGACATATATTTGCATAATCTCAAATTCCTTCAGAGGCTTTTGAAGTATCAATGTATCCTATATAGGGTTTAGAATGATTTCTTTTAATTAAAAAAAAAAAAAATGATGTATTTCCCTATAATTAGATAATGTGGAGATCTCCTAAATCAGCCCCAACACACTATCCTCTCTGGCACTGTATTCATTACTCCAGCTAATAGGGTTTTGCATGCAACATCTTTAATATCTTCATGACCATGACTTTTAAATAGATCTCAGTCTTTGCTTTAATCCTTTTCATGATAACTTTGAGTTCCATAATCCACCTTCAGCCTTTCTATTAATGGTGTCTTAAGCTAGACTGCATAGTATGCATATAAAGTAAGTCCTTCATACCTGCCATTGTTCCAAACCACCACTCACCGCCTTGCTTAAAATGTTGCCTCCATAAGCACAATAGCATGTTTTAAAATCATGGTTGCCAGTGATTGACCATTAAGGTCACCACTTTCATCATGAAGATACAATGAGATTTTGTCTTCAAACTCAAGGCATTATGGAAGATAACATTGTGAATTGTTTATTGTGTACGATTCGATTTTCTTGCACATTTAATGCTTTGCTAACTTCCTTTTTAAGACTGGTATTTCTACCCTCAAATTTACATCTCAAACAGCTCACTCACTATCACTTGAAGATTCCTTTCACATGATCATCCTTCTATAAAATAAAACTATGCCCTATAGACTGCCTACTTACTACAGGGGACTCATTGTTTCATGGTATTGTAGTTCTTAAGATCCTTCAACCTTATTGACACTCCTTCACAGTCCATAAGGTATTATTCACTATTCTCCCCATTCTTGATGAGTCTCAAAACACCTGCCAAACATGCAATCCACTACCTCCATTATACATCACAGAAGAAACATTGAACCTATGATTACCACTATTACTTCATTTGGATAGTCATTTTCCCTAATTGCATTTGGCTTGTCTAACACTACCAAAAGCATTTGAAAAACCCTTAAGGTCAGCAAGGGGGTAAGGAAACTCACTGTTAAAATCTCCACTTTACTATGCAAGGTTTGAGCTTTATTATCTTGTCACTGCTCAACCTCTTTTTGACTGTCACATCTTAAGTGACTATCATTCTTTTACCGTAGATTGCATTTACAAATGTCACTAAGCTACATAGTGTGCTTGTTATTGGCTACAATCTTTAGATTGCAAGATTTTGTTATTACCTACAATGTCTCAATCTTTCTGGTATTGCAACCTCACTAATTTGCTATAGTTATTGTTTATGTTTCTACGGAGGCCTAGGGTTTGTACCCTAATCATGCTCTTACCAATGCTTCTGTTGTTTTTTATTAGGGCTCTCTCAATGTTGAGGGCCCTAGGGATAAGCTCATTATAAGAAGTGACACATTGCATCTTTAACTAAAAGGATAAATCCGTATTGACATTAGCAATGATGATTCTCGGAATTTGTTGCTCCTAGGAAATGGGTCACTTGTTTTACTTTCAGCTCGCTACTCCATAGTCAGAGGAAGTTTTATGATCAAGTTCAATATTCTAATTTTAGAGTCTTAATGGTTGGAAATCATAGTAAAATCAGAATTTAATAAGTTTTGGGATTAGCATTTTAAAGTGTTTTTTGGAGTCATTAACTTTAGATTATCTTCTCTTTTGCAGGGGTGGTTGCATGCCAAATTTTTTTGGTATAAAATATCAGAATTATTAGATTATGTTACCTGTCTATGAATAAAAATTATTGGAGTGTGAGTTTGATAATTTTTGAAGATCTAAATAGTCAAGCTTGGTAAAGAAAAATCATGTCAGATAATATTAGTCCAGAAAAAAATGAAGAAACACTTGATAGATTGTGGGCTAGATTGAAAAGAAAGGCTGATGGGAAATGTTATTGTCCTTGCAATAATTGCAAGGGCTTAAAGATGAGACGACTTTTAATCACAATAGTTGAAACATTGTAGGCAGCATGGTCACGTTGAAGGGGGGCATGATTATCGTCTATTGGTAAGTTGTTCATTATATGTGTTTACATTGATTGAATTTGTAAATTTTTATATCGTTTTAACATTTTATATATATATATATATAATCACTTGATCATGATCATGGTTTATTTGTGTCTATCATTATTATAAAGGTAATGTTTCCTAGGGCGCATAGATATGGATTATCACGACTCGAATGTGGTTTCTTGCGTTTTGACAAACATGGAGTCATGGAATATCGAAGATGAAGCTAATGATCCTACGGAAGAAGATGATGATGCACCGTAAAACACAGCTTGAAGATGATGGTATGAATACATTGATCCATGACACATTTAGTGGCAGAGCTGATCATGATGATCAAGATGACTTTGATGATGTTCATGATTTACCTGTACTTGAGAAGGCATACGAGCCCCTTTATGAAGGCTCCCAAACAACTTTTCTCTGCTGTATTGTTGTTGTTCAACTTGAAGGTTATGAATGGTTTATCAAACATAGAAATCTCACAGATGTTAAGGTATGTCATCTTTTTTCATCTCTTTTAATTATTGTTAATTCATCACTAGTAAATAAATGATGAAATATGTACCATTAATATTCTTTATATGAACAAATTATTTTTTCCTGTAGATTGATTGGTGAATTTTTGTTACCACCATCAAATATTTTACCTCACTCATACCGAGATTTATCTGCCATTATGAAAGATATCAGAATTGAGTATTAAGCAATAGATGCATGTCCCAATGATCATATTATATATCATAAACAACAAGAATTTGCAACAAAATGCCCAGAATGTCATATCAGTAGATATCGAATAGATCAATTAACAAAAAAGGTGTCTCGCAAGGTTCTTCATTATATTCCCATTATTCCATGTATGCAACAATTATTTAGGTGTGAAAGCTTAGCACAATTTATGGATTACCATGCACGAAATAGAAGTGGAGATGACATTCTTCGAATGCCTGTGGATGGTTCTCCATTTAGGGACATGGAGAAAAAATGGCCACACTTTAAAGAAGAACCTCATAATCTCAGGCTTTCATTGGGAGCAAACAGTGTCAATCCATTTAGAGAGATGAGATCTATTTACTCAGTGTGGCCTATTTTTGTTATCAACAATAACATTCCTCCATGGATGTCAATAAAGAGGTAGCACATAATGTTTTCAATGATTGTTCCAAGTATTTGTTTACATCAATTTTTTTTAACGTAGTAGCATCTCATTTGTCTTATTTGTTGCATAATGACTTATATTTTTTTCATTCAATAGTCATGTACATTAATTTATATATATTGCAGTAAAATGGTTATAATAATTATGTAATGTTTATGTTCATTCAACTAAGTACCAAGTTAAAGATATGAATGTATATATCGAGTCTCTTATCGACGAGTTACTAAAGTTATGGAATGGCGTGACTATGTATGACGTCTCTAGACCAATAGGACAAAGACAATTTCAATTCCATGTAATGTTTGTATGGACAATTCATGATGCCCCAGGGTTAACACATTTTTGTGGTATGTTATAATGTTCGACTGTACTTTAACAATACTTAATTTGATGAAGTAGATATCATACATGTTTTTAAAATAATCTATTCATTATATATAATTAAAAAAATTGACATATTTAATCCAATTATATATGATCTTGCAGGTCTTCAAATAAAAGGAAAATTTGCATGTCCAATTTGTGGTCCAAAGATGAAATCTCGTCGTTCAACAAGTTTAGGAAAGTAGGTGTTTGATGAGTATAGACACTTCCTCCATAGAAATCATAAGTATCGAACTACTGAAAAACATCTTTTCAATGGAAAGAGGAGACTACATCAAAACCAATGTAAGAATGACACACCTCACCTATGGAAGTTAGAATATAAATAGAATTAATCACGCTATACATCGGATCAAATTGCTTCATCTATATCATATATGCATATGTTTTGAATTTATATTTTTATATTGTGTCAGGTTTAATTACGTTGTAAATTGACAATGATTGTCATTGTTAATTTGTTTAACTTATATGCTTCTATGAAAGTTGTTAAGGCATTAATGGTCGTACTTTCCACAGGGACTGAAAAGTTATCCCAGACAATTTAGTAGGTTGCTCTACTATGAGCAGCTAAAAATTGTGCATTTGTTTGATACAATGCATATCTGAAAGAATATAATAGAAACATTATGAAAAATATTGAATGGAAGGCATGACAAAGAAAAAATTGTCAAAATTTGTAGTGACATTCAGGAAGCCAATCATGCAATGAAAAATTTCATTCAATTAAATAGCTATGGAGACCAAATTAATATAAGTTCCCTTCCTTGGTTATTAACAGAGCAACAAAACAATGCTATAAAAGAAGTCATAATTTAAAAATCGATTCCAATGTGTGGATTTTGTGGGATCATAAACAATATAATAACAAAGAAAGGTGAATTTGGGTCGTGGATGAAAACGCGATGATTGCATACCATTAAGGTAATTATTCTAGTATATTATATATATTTGTATAATGTATGTACTTTTTAGTGTATTGTGTTTACTACTTTTGGAAAAATAATGAAAAGATCATTTTATAATTTTTGCAGTACATTCTACCTCTATCTATCCCAGACAACTTTGAAAACAATGTCAAGCAAGCTATATATGATTCGGCACACAGGCAAGTAGCAAGATTTGTCTCAATTGTATACATCTTATAATTGCCATTTTTTTACTTGTTATGTAATATAACTGTGATATTTTTGTTAAATCTCATTAATATATTTGTGCCTTGAATCAATTTGTAGATGGTCAGTCATCTAAAGAAATCCATAAAGAAGATATAAATTATTGGAAGAGAAAAAATTCTTCGCCTAATGTGTGAAATGCAAAAGTGTCTACCTTCAACATTTTCAATGCACAAGAACACTGATTCTCATAATAATGTGTCAGGAGATTGAATTGTGTGACCTATACACACAAGGTCAATGTGGGATGGTTGAGAGGCACTTGAAATTTTGGCTTTGCTAGACAAAGTGCACACATCCCTATGGGTTCCCATGGTGGAGGACATATATATGTACCGCATCATGGTGTACATTAGTGAATATCTTCCTAAGTTTGCAAAAGAAAAGATCCATGTAGATCGTGATTTGGGATCCCAACTCCATTAACAAATTCGGCGAGTACCTGTTGGGGAAAAGTAGATTGAGGAAAGTGAGAGGTAATTATAAGATGGTCATGGAGATTAATTGGAATACATTTTACATATGGTTTTTATGTATATTGTACTTATTTAATTTTTAATCTTCAAGATACATCAATTATAAATTAAGGTCGTATACTGTGGTATTTAACTAATTATACGTCGTTTGTGAATTTCAATTTTTTTTATACAATTGGTCGAGAGTGGGATGCACTACATTTGTACATCGCCAACAATCTTGATTGGATGACAATGTGGATTAAACGATGTCAAAAATCTGGTCGCGCATTAACATGGGAAGGTGTGGCTTCATTACAAAGAAGCTCTACCCAGAATGGAGATTCCAATGTTACACAAAGGAAATTGATTTAGCATATGGTTTAAGAGATAAACAGGTACGTATAAATATATTAATCACCCATATTATTTAATTATTTTCAAGTATATTGATGTATATATATGTTGAGATTTTTTTCTTTGCATACATTCGGCCAAGAATAAATATGTTTATTAACTGACGATATTGCAATAATTTTTACATGTTTGAAATATTGCAGGTGAAACACCACAAGGCTATGTGGTGCAATGGTCATAAATTTTGAATCAAAATGTTGGATGACATGAAGAAAACTTATGATTCTGGTATAACTGCAGTCTTTCAGGTGACTAATGTTTCATCTAGAAGCGACATACATCCAAAAGTCTTAGAAAATTGATACTATGGGATTTTGGATGATATACTTGAGTGTGACTTTAAGTCCTTTAGATTAATTATGTTCGTCGTCCTATGGTACAAGCTACGATTGAATGAAAATTATCCTAAGAGAACTGTTATTGAACATAATAATGGATTTACCATGGTTAATACAAGGTTGATTGAGCGAGCTGGAAATGAGCCCTATGTTCTTCCAAGTCAATATGAGCAGGTATTTTACTCAGAGGTTCCAGGTAAACCAGGTTGGTCATTTGTTGTTCGACATGATCCAAGAGGAAGGCCGGTAAAGTATAATGTGGTGGAAGAAGAAGATACCGAAGAACTAGAAGATGATGTAGATGATGATCAGGATCAATAGTTAGTTGATGATGTCCCTAACGAAGATGTCGAAGAGGAGGAACTAAATCATGATGATGTAGGAGTTAATGTTCATGAAGATGATATTTGTGTGGATGATGACATTATAGAAACTGATATCGATGACGATGATGATGATATGACCAATCCTTACAATGTCGAATCTGGATCGGATGATACAGACAAAGAGTTGGATGAAGAAGAAGATCAATGACATTGAAATGTATAAGTTATGCAATTATATTATCTATTTGATATTAATTTCTTGATAGAATTATATTTAACTTATGTGGTTACATAATTAATTCATGATGTTTTTAATTTTTATTCCATTACATAATTAATTTAATGATGTACTTTTTAATGTTAGAAAGGTCAAAAAATTAAAAAATTTCAATAGTGATGTTAACAACCTTGAAATTAGTGTGTTTTATGTTTCATGTGATCATAAAAGATTAAAAAGTCAGTTGTAGAGGTGGTTGTCTCGGTTGACGGTGCGCCCTTTTAAAAGGAATAAAGGGATCATTGTAATGAAGGCGATACAGGATTTAAAATACGTTTCTCGACATTCGAAAATCTATGTTTTTCTTTAAAATTTATCTATTTTTCCTGTTATGCAGCATTGTACAGTCACATGCAGCCATATTTTGATGTGAAATCAATTCTAGGTCATGAAGATATGTGTTAGATTTGATTTGAATCTTATTTGAGGGCTTAAGGCATTGAGTTGAGTTAGAAAGCTTCATTTCGGTGATACCAGCTTAATTCCGCTTTTTCAGGGTTTTGTAGTCCAAACATGATATAAAGGGGCTCTTACACTTTTGTGATTATTGTAGCTTGTGTAAGAGGCCCCATGGATACTATTGTAATTGTAGGATGCATGAATAGGGTGTAGGATGAGAAATAAAGAAGGTATAACTATTGTCCTCAATAGTTTTGTGAAGAAAAGCATGTGAAATGAGAGGTTCAAGCCTATGTTTCAATAAAATATGTATGGGAGATCCGATTTTATGAATTTTTATCCATGCACCTAATGGGTTGCTCTAACGAATATAATGATATATACACACACACACACATATATATGTATGTATGTATGTATGTATGTATATGTATTTTAAATGTAAATGTAAATGCAATTAATGGATGCTCTCCTAGAACAATAAATACAACATATCATTAAATAAATCTATATCTATGTATATAAATGTGTATTTCTAAATGCAAGTGTAAATGCAAAGAGCATGTGGTTTTGTAGTGTTATAGATACAACATATCCATAAATTAATGTAATTGAAATTCTAAAGTCTTCAACACATATAATATGAAATTGATCAAAGTATTAAACTACATGAGAAATAAATGAAAACAATAAATGCATATGTATGTGTATTTGTAAATGTAAGTGTAAAATAAATAAGAATAATGAAAATTATAAAAGAATACAAGGAAAGGTTTAGAGTTTAGAGTGGGAGAGAGATAGAGGGTAGAGGGTTTAAGGGTTTAGAGTTTAAAGGTTAATGGTTTAGGGTTTAGGGTTAAAGGTAGAGGGTGTTCGTCTATTTTTTACACTGTAACTAGGTTGGTCTTCTAATCTACCTATGGGAATTCCAATTCTAATCAAGGGTAGCTCGAAGGACCTGGACCAACTGACGAGGACTTTAAAAATCCTCCTACACTTTGGGCTTTGCAAGACCCAGGAGGGTGATCCCTTAATGTGTTTACAACCTCTGCAACAATATAATAAACAACATTAACACATAACAAATAATCCCATTGAATAGTTCAACACAATAGGATAATATTGAATAAAATTGGCTATTCGCCGATAATATCAACTATGTGGAGCATGAGATAACTACAACACAATCCATAGTAAAATATAGTAATTAATTTGCAATTTGTAGCAAGCTCTAGGAAAAGACAAACAATTATTGAACTACACAAATAAGTACAACTTAGATCAGTGCCATATATCCATTGCAGGAGTCAAATTTATAAGCATCTAAAGGTTTATGATAGATTTAATACATAACATATAAGATCCCTGAGAATATTGCATTACAATTTCATCAGTATGCATTCTCACCCAATACTACTTATCAAATCCTTATACAAAACATATCCGTCTATAATCCCATTCAAGAATTTTAATTAATTCCTTGAATTAAAGCTAAAATAAGGATTATACACACCACAACAGTGAGATGAATGAAACAACCCTTAGTCATCTTATTCAAAATTCATATATGCATGTACAGTGGAGAGACATGAGTTTGAATTAATCATTTCAACTCAAATGCTAGTACTGTTATACAACATTAAATCCCTATGAATTCAAAATCGATTACATAATAACTCATAACCTAAATTGTATTTCTGTCTAAAACCATCAGACTTTACAATTTGCTTTGCAACTTCACCTAGACTCGACCAAAAATTATCTAACTTGCTAACCCGTACTTTTGGCCTTGAAATCCTTCTTATAGAAAATGAAGGAGCAAAAAAGCATCGGGCCAGAAAGTACATATGTCACCAGCCAAATGAAGCATTTGGTGACATTCCAAAAATCATTACAACAACTATCACCCTGGAGAATATTCCCCTTCATCATGTTAGCTAAGGAAAATTGAGGCAACAACAAAAAACCACAAGAAACCCACGCTGGGACCGCCATCAAAGCAAAACCGGAGGCCGTTGTAACCGCAACATTTGATTTACCACCCATTAGTAATTCATTCTTTTATTCCTCCTTAGTCAAATATTTATTTACCCACCCCTGATATTCTTCATCATTCGGCCAATCAAAATTAATTACCTTATTCACCTTGGCATTATAAGGTGTGTATTTTACTGCTACCTGATTTGCATCTCTTTCAAAAGATTCCAAAAATGAGTTGGTACTAATGATTTTATCCATACAGTTCACCAACAAGTCATAATCTGAGTCATCACAAATTAATGTAATTTGATCATTGATGACCTCACCTACCTGAGCCTGCCAGTGCTGGAATGACTTGATTTTCCCGTGCTCATCAATTATATCAGGTAACAATGTGTTACCCCAATCATTGAAATTCTTCACCAACTCCCTAATTTTCCTACTCAAGTCATCTGGTAAGGTCTAAAAACCTTGCAATGATTTTACTAACACTTGAGTAGGCTTTAATAATTGGGGCCTATTGTTTGTATCAAACCTTGAGGCCTTATACATGACATCTAGATCACTGGCCCTAGGGATCCAATTTTCAATCAATGGTATCACTACCTTCTGATCCCTATCAATATTCTTTATTGCATCTAATAGCAAAGAATATAAAGAATGTATAGATAGCAATTTATTATCAACCTTTTCATTCAAATGCCTTAAAACAGTAGTAACAATCTCTTTTTTCTTTGAAATAGATCCCTCATCACTTACCCTCAAAGATTCATGTAACTCATCAATTCTTTGCAAGAGCTGCTTCTTTGTAGGATCAACAGCATTTTGTTTCTTTTCATCAATTTCTAAAGAAGGGGTGAAGTGTGATTCTCATCTCAGAGACCCCGTGTGGGAAACAATTGGAGAAGCAAGAGGCACCGAACTCCCTACTGGGTGGAAGGTAATGTACTAGTTCCCAAGCACTTGATGTCTCCCCAACTGCCTATAACCTAACCTTTCCACCGGGGCTTGCAACTCAACATCTCAGAATTGTTGTATTCTTCAATCGTATGTTATACTTCTCCATTAGATTTTCTTTTAGCCTCCTCCCTTTTAGCAGTCTTTTGGGCCAATTTGGCCACATTCATAGTTAAACTAGTGGCCTCGGTGGTTGAGGTCTATGAAGCTCTCTTTATTATTAATCCCCCTCTAAAATTTGGATTAATGTCTGTAATATTTGGCTTTCTCCCTTGTGGGGCCAATGCCCAAATTTCCAAGGTTTCATACTCTTCATTGAAAGCATAATCTTGAAGTGTTGCCTTGACTTCTTCTTCAGATTCTTGCAAGGGATGCTTGGACTTCATAATAGCATTAAGCATCTACAATGTCCCATTCAGGCATAATCAATACACCAGCCTGACTCACCAATTTTTTGCCTTCCTCAGGAGTGATGTTCTTAAATTCTTCCATTAATTCAACTTTCACTTCCTCATCATTCTCTTGGTCTGACCTGTCAGGTCTTAGTTCTCTTCTTTCCTTACATTTATTTTGATATTCTTCAAACTTCGTCCTTCATACCAATTGCAAGAATACAGGAGTCTTTACAAATGCATTGTCGTCTAGAAATTTCTTACATGCTTTCATTCTTGCATCTTGTACACTTTTTCCTTTCATATCTAAATCAGATAAAACCAATTCAGCTAGCCTAGGAGGGGAGGGCATACCAACCTACATGTCCTGATCAGTAACAATAATTTCATCCATCAAACTCTCTTGTGGTTGATCAGTTCTTTTCCTTTTAGGGCTTGGCTCAAATGGTGGTGATGGGGGACTATCTTCTGGTGATGACTCTAAATCAATGATCTTAATTGCCCCAGGCACTTTAAATTTTGGACCTGGTTGTGAAGGCAACTTCATAATTTGCTTCCCCTTTCTGTCCACTTATTCCTCATCACTGCAGCTATCCTTTTTTCTCTTGTAAATGGGTCACTTTTCTGTAGGCTGGTATATTGGCCTTGTTTCAAATGGTCTGGCACCTTGTTCTTGTACACCCAGACTCAGCTCTAAGTTTACTTTTTTGGTTCTCAAAGTGCCCATAATCTCTTTGAAGTTCTCCATTAGAAAATCAATTTTCTTATGGTGGGGACTGAACTTCAATAGTGGATCATATTTCAGATCCATGTTGTGCACAATATCTAATAGCTTATCATAAGCTATCCATTTCTCCTTGTTCAACTCCTGCTTATTTAGGTCAAACTCATTTATGATCAGGTCCTCAAGAAATTTGAACTCATGCACAAACTTTCTAGCCTTTATTCTTTGTCTAAAAAGGGTAAAGAAACCCTCAATATCATGCTGCCACTTTGGACCACATCTCAAATGATAATCCTCAAAGAATTTCTCAAAGTGCACCTAGCCTCCTTTTGAAAAGGAAAAATTAGATACCACTATATAATCAGGGAAAAATGTTCACTTACCCCTCCCTGTGAGGTTGTCCTCATGGATGCAACCTATCTACCACATAACTTCTGCAAACCCCACTCTTGGTGGAACATTGTATGGCAGTATATGAGGGGCTCCTTGAAAACCATATACCCTCAAAACAGTGCTGACTGGGTATGGGATAATGTCACTCCAGTTATGGCTGAATTTTAATTCTGGCTTCCTCCCCTTTGGCCTGAGGAAATCATGTAATTCCTCAGGAATCCTAGGTACATTCACCATCAATCTATCCCTCAATCTGGAAGCAAAACAATTATCAAATTGCACATAACTAGTGCTTTCCTTATTACAAGATAAATCTGCAGCCCATATCTGTATTGGCAATCTTTCTCCATCAACCGATTGCCTTAATTTCATCTTCTCATAGAAGAAGTTAGCATTCTTGAATAAAAACATATGCATCAGCATAGAATACCAAAAGAATTGAGTGTCGATATCATTTTTCTGTAGTTTTGACAACCCCTCATGTATCCTCTCAGCCAAGAAAGAAGCAAAGTTATATGTGACAGAGAAGTTAGGGTGTTGTATTTGCACCCCCATGAACATGTATGCAATGGGCATCACTGCATCAGGACTGAAACCCAAAATCTAACACAATGAATAAAAAGTGGCTAGGAAATGATTTGCAAAACAATTTAATCTGAAAGGTTCCTGGTCACTAGGGCTGATATGAAATCTTGAACCTCCTGCCCTAGCCAGATGAGGTGGAAACAATTTAGCTCTAAAAAGAGACTTGAACTTTGCATATTCCTGCTTCATTTCCTCAAGGTTGATAGGCACCAAGTCCTCACTCGATTTACTTAAGTAAAAAATCTATTGAATATCATCTCTGTTAATGCTTAACAAAACATTTCCATCATTATCCCTAATTACCCCTGTGACAGGGTCATATCTTGCAGCTACTGCCCTAAGCAGGTCTACATTAGGGAAAACATTCGGTACCACCAGCTTCCCCATATCATACATCCATCCATTTGAAAAATGTTGAGGAAAATTCCTCTGTCCATACCACAATCTGAACATTTCCAAACCCGTGAGAGGAACCCTAGCATCGGCTATGTTGGAACAATTGTATACTAACCCCTCCCCCATGATTTTCCCTCGCATCAGTAGAACCAGTCCCTTCTCTCTATCATTTGTTGAAAAGGGCAATTGATCCAGGAAATCATCATATAGGTTTCTTTTTAAATAGTCAATCTGGCCAGAATGTTGCTTGGGTGGTGCCATCTCAGACAAACTAGGGCTTCTTATAACTTCACACTTCAAATAGCTAGGACTAACCAGAGATATGAAATTACAGAAAAAAATATTGCAATTTCTCACAATTTAAATAAACTATAGCCCTAAAACTTTTATCAACAAGCCCTATGATAATTACAACAAATATTTTCCTTAATTCAAGCACAAAGTGATCGGGAAACACATAAATTAACTCATGGCTCTTTTCGCAGAATTCCCAAATTTTGGCTGTTAGAGTTCACAACCTTGCTTTCGGCTCTGAAACTGCTTCGCAAAATACCTGAATGCTTTGTGATACACATAAAGTAGGAGAATTGATTTTATTTTGATCAAATCATGCCAGTAAATGTCTCATCCACCATTAAAGCTCACTCACGTGTTGCACAAACGGCTCCAGCCATATTTGATGCAGATTTAAATTGAAGCCATCGATCTTTCATTTTGATCAAATCATCGACGGCTACCTTCAAAATAGGCTGACACAATCGCCAACATGGCCATAAGGGGCTCACCATACCATATGTTGTGAAGGAAGTCCACATGGTGGTTTCCCGCGATATCGCAATCGGTAAAAATCCTGCAACTTCGGATCACGCGATGGCGGGCAACCATAGATTTTGAGTATCAATGATCTTGTTCCTTCAACATAGTCATCGGCCCTATCATTAACCCTCGAGCAGCTTTTCCATCAAGATTATAACACATCCGTTGATTTGAATCACGTGCATCTTAAGAGTACTTTAGTAACCCGCCTTTTAATGTATTTAAGACCGAATTAATGTTCCATAGTATTTCCTTTATTCTTTCGGCTTCATCAGATGAGACATGTGGTGACTGCCCATGATATCGTGATCAATAGTGGGGCCATCGCGGGATGGCGGGGAATGGCTGAGATCAAATGGTAGTTGATCAGCGGTCGCGCAATTTCATCCCCCAGGACATGTGGCGCTCGCCCGCGATATCGCAATTGGTAAAAATCTTGCAACTTCCGATCACGCGATGGTGAGCAACCATTGATATCCGAAGGCAATTTGATCAACGGTAGCGCGGATTCGATTCCTTCTGCAAAATAAAACATTCATTAAAAAGGACGAGGGGACATCACTAGGCCAACGATAAACAATGACATAAGTTGTTTTTTAAAAGATGAAACATAGGGCCAATCGAGACTTAGGAAATAAAACCCTGCGGAGGAAATAAAGTATTAAAATCAAAGTTGGGTTTTAATTTTAATCTGGTGACATAAGCCTAAGCCATTAACCCCAGTGGTCATGTCACCGACGGCTTAACCAAAGCCTTTCATTAAATACTAACTGTGTAATGTGTAGGTTTTTTAGATTCGAAGATATGGGAGAAGATCTCGATTGTACCCCGCCAACTCGCATACCTAAGGTGTCGCCCTGTTATTTGGCGTGAGGTCAGCAAAAGGCAGATGTGTGTCTTGTATGGAATGTGGGGCCAAATCTCCACTATTGAGCTCATAACCCATGGTTTTAGATCGACAACCAAGATCAAAAGCTAATGTAAATCTCTGTTGTTCCCTACTAGCTCGCAGGAGGAAGATGAAGGTTGGTTAAAAGATGCGAGGTCAACGAGATTGCGATGCGTAGCTCCAACCGTTCAATTTGAAAAGTGCATAGGACCTGCTGACATGGTAGTTGGTTTCTGAGATGGATTAATGTTATTGGTCATGAGGAAGCGATGCTTCATTGGATGTCAAACCGAGTTAGCCCAAGATAAACCGTTTGATCTGCCAACTCTTCAGGAGATCAGCGGGCAATATTCAAAGTTGGAAAATGGCACATGGTGGTTGTTTTATCGTACAACTGGTGAAGCATTAATGAATTATTCCTTGCTTGTGTAGTCACATTGATCTCAATCTATGTGAAGATGTTGTTGTTGGAAATCATGAAGGGTGATCTGCGGATTCTCATGCAGCTCAAGTTAAACGGTGATAGTACATACGCCGCCAAATTGCCATGTTTGCACATGCATTTTTACTAAGCATTGATGAAGGTTGCCATTACCTCGCACAATAAATACAAGAGGAATTAATTGCTAATAGTGTCATTCTTGTAGCAGTTAGAGCACTTTTTGGGTTGAGTCTAATCAAGTTTGAGTGCTTGTTTGACAAGAGAAAATGAGTAAGTCAGTAAGGAGGTCTGTTCGTTTGAGCACACAAAAGCTCGGTCCTGCTATTCAGGAAGGTGCTTTGGTTGACAAGCCCAGGCTTGTGCCCACTAGATGCAGTAGAAGGTTGTAATTCCAGGACGTTGTTGCTCAACTGGTAGATGACAAAGGCAAGCAGTCAGTGTACTCTATTACTAGTGTCGGTAGGAAAATAAGGTATGGGCATGGCTCCTTTGGGTGCCAACACTCGCCCATTGACCTTACGAGCAACACTTTTGATGACGTAACCGAGACCGACTCCAACTACTGTCAGTATTTACCTCGCTTCAATCATGGTCTTCCCTCTAATGAGGAAGTGATATTTGTGGTGCCATTGGTTGTTAAAACCCCAAGTAGACCGACTAGAACCGTATTGGGCAAGGACAAGAAAGAAGAGGAGGCTGAGGTTTCCTCTCTTCCTCTAGCAACAACTAGAAGCGGGTGTGTATACTAGGGTCTGAGTGTTGGTAAGAGCAGGGTGGCGAGTAAATAAGAAGTTGTTGTGTGGGATGAAATTTTTTGTGTTGATGATGTTGTTGTTGGTTCTGCGTGTGTGGCACATTTTGATGTCAATTGTGTGCCTTTGTGGCAATTTGGTTGCTTAGTTTTTTTGTGTGGATAGCGACAAAGGGGATTTTGATGAGAATTTGTGTTCCCTTTTCTGATGGTAGTTACAACTTTAGCTTTCCCCAGTTCATGCACTATGTTTTGCAGATTCAACGTGTGGGAAGTTTTGAAATGAAAGTCAAATGAAATGGAGATTTTGTTCAAATGAAAATTTGTGGTGAAATTACATTTGAGCCTGAAGCTTGTTGCTCCCTTGTCATATAAAATGGAATTCAAGGTTCATTTGTAGGGAGAGAACAAATGGAAGCTCTAGCTAAGTTTTGAGTTGAATATATGGGTAGAAAGATATCTGTCCTTTGATGAGGAAGTGATATCTGTGGTGCCATTGGCTGTTAAAACCCCAAGCAGACAGACTAGAACCGTATTGGGAAAGGACAAGAAAGAAGAGGAGGCTAAGGTTTCCTCTCCTCTAGCAACAACTAGAAGCAGGCGTGTATACCGGGGTCTGAGTGTTGGTAAGGGTAGGGTGGCGGGTAAATAAGAAGTTGTTGTGTGGGATGTAAAATTTTGTGTTGATGATGTTGTTGTTGTTGGTGGTGTTGGTTCTACGTGTGTGGCACATTTTGATGTTGATTGTGTGCCTTCGTGGCAATTTGGTTGCCTAGTTTTTTTGTGTGGATAGTGACAAAGGGGATTTGGATGACAATTTGTGTTCCCTTTTCTAATGGTAGTTACAACTTTAGATTTCCCCAGTTCATGCACTATGTTTTGCAGATTCAACGTGTGGGAAGTTTTGAAGTGAAAGTCAAATGCAATGGAGATTTTTTTCAAATGAAAATTTGTGGTGAAATTACATTTGAGCCCGAAGCTTGTTGCTCCCTTGTCATATAAAAGGGAATTCAAGGCTCATTTGTAGGGAGAGAACTGATGAAAGATCTAGCTAGGTTTTGAGTTGAATATATGGGTAGAAAGATAGGAATAGAATAGATAGCCTATTTTAAGTTTTGGATAAATATATGCAAATTATCTTAAATTGTATGCAGATATGACTTATAAGCATGAATAAACGTATAATTCTAATATATTTTCTCTCCTTATGTGGATTTGAGTGAATTTTGAATGAAATTTTAATGATGTTGTCATTCTTCTTTTGAGAATTTGTTCAATTGTGTGTCTATGTTTTTGCTTTGATTCAAGAAAATCAATTAAATGCTTAAATGGAGTCATAAGTTTACAATTATTTATAAAGGATTTGATAAGTAGTAATATATCAGAGAATTGAGCTCCATAATGCAAGGTATTATATGAGTAGTCCATTCTATTAAATTCTTGGGTCATTTACGCTTTAATGGTAAATGGGTAACTAAATATTTAACTAGCGAAGAATAAAAGAATAATATGTAAATGGGTCACTCCTTTCCATCCCTCTATCTCTCCTTAGCCCTAAACCCTAAACCCTTAAACCCTCTACCCTCTACCTTAACCCTCCCTTCCTTTATCTCTATCTCTCTCAAGTCTCTCCCTCGTAGCACCACTCCCTCTTTGAGGTCTCTCTCTCACTCACTCACTCACTCTATCTCATCAAGTCTCTCCCTCCTACCCCTTCTCCCTCTCTTAGGTCTTTCTTTCCACTCCTCCTCCCTCTGCGATAACCATAAACCCTTCGCCTTAAACCCTCTACCCTCTATCTCTCTCTCTCAGTCCTCCTGCCCCTCTCCCTCTCTGGTCTCTCTCTCTCTCACTCCTCTCTATCTCTCTCCCTCCTACCCACTTCAACCCCCTAAACCTTGAAGCCATAACCCTTAAACTCTAAACCCTCTACCTCTATCTCTCTCCCAATGCTTGTATCATGACCTTGATTCAACCATTGCTCTTCTTCTTTTATGTGTAATAAATACACATAGTCTCCTCGATTTTATCTTTATTGGACAACCACCTACCACATATGTGGGTGACCTGACAACTCACATTCCTATGTGATGCGTGAATATCCAATAGGGTTATGGTGAGAGGGGCTTGACAAAAACTTGAAATGCTTCCTCATTGTTTAAAAGATGCATAATTGAACTTGATGCATCTATGAAGTCACTTGCTTTATAAGCAGATCATGGATCTTCTTAAGAAGATTGAA
>VDFB02058101.1:0-25203 GCA_007258455.2 Sequoia sempervirens
TTAGTATACTCAAAAGGAATAATTACAAAATGGGAATGCACTTGCATTCAGGCACACTTCCTAGAGCTCATTGCTCAAAATAAGAAAGGCTCACTGCCTTACAAAAGTTTGGAATACTTCCAAGGATTTGAACTAAGAAAGTAGCATCTACAAATGCTTGGTTACAGTTTTGATTAAGCTCAACAATAGGATTTTTCTCCTTCAGATTGGTTCTGCTCTTCGCTCTGCTCTACCTTAATTTGCTTCACAAAAATCCTTAATGCGCAAGTGAAACTACACTTAATCGCTTTCCTAATCTTCTAATATTCAAAACATACATCAACTCACATCGAACACACATCAAAATGATATAATCGATCACTTATATATATCTGCTACAAGAGATTTGAATGGTTTAGGTCGGCTTCAACAAAACACGAAATATTCATGAACTGTTGGCTTTAAATCATCAAAACATTCAATGTGAATCCACAAGAGTCGGCCACATCATAGTGATGACCCAAATTAAGATGCTCGAACACAAAAACATTTAAACAATAACTCCTCATATATCGCTTGAATCATCATATTAGTACACATGGGCCTTGAAACAACTGATGAACATAAAATTAGTTCACGGACCTTCTAGCTTTCACCCAAATCGATCACAGTCTGAATTTTTAGTACCTGGAATTAGCCATCCAAAATACTCGCCAGGATCCACAACAAAATAGCAACATAAAATCTGCATATGAATCAAGAACATGTAGAGAGTTAGGTATGCTTTGTTCTAACTTAACAAATATACGATCTTCAATCTATCGTAAATTATGAACAAAATGCAATGTCGCAGGATCAACTAGCTAACAAGGGTTGCCATCAATGACAACACCATAAAGCATGTCTCTTTCCAACACATCATGCTATGGGATGTTGAGAAAAAAAGAAAAGAAAATGTCCCTTTTGTGGAGATGATTCACATGGTATATTTAGTTTTGATAAGACAAAACAATACTATTAGAATACAACACATTCTAGAAGTGATAATTTGCAAGACCAAAAAGGAGCTAGAGTAATCAAAAGAGTACCACAAGGAGTTAAAAGTTGTCAAAGAATAAATAAGTAGTCGTTAGATACATCAAATAAAGACTATTTCGAAGAAGAACAAAAAATGAAAATAAGAAAAGAAATCTAGAAAAGAAAAATAAAGTTATTGTTACCTGATTTTTAGCTTTCAGCTGAAATCAGGTAACTTAATGTTTAATTATTTTCTTGTTTTTTAAACATTTAAAGATAAACCATAACACTGCTAATTTCAATATGCATGAAGGAATGATTGTCAAAACAAAGTAGATTACACTTTGTCATTTCAATGTTGCAGTACAACAAATGTGAAAGAGAATCATAGATATACAAATGTAGTCTTTTATTGATAATCTTGAAATATACATGTCCCTCACAAGCCAAGGGGCTAACTCTCTTATTCAATGAACCTATGAAACAATTCATGCATGAATAAGTAGAGAAATAAAATGTGCATATGAGAATTGAACCAACCATTGCCTAAGAATGACTGGTTGTAGGTTGCCTGACTGCTCTGTTGCTGCCCCAAACCACTTGTGTCCCTCCTAGCTCTGTAGTGCTCCTCACCCTACATCTGAAGAAAACATGATGTTAGACTGAAGCTCTAAGCAATGAAAGATTCAATCATTACATACACACCTACCTATGCATGTATAAACTGATTGATAAATGCATTAAACAAAAAACGTCCAACATATGCATTTATTTTCTAACTGTTTGCTTCATGTGCAGATTTAAAACAAGTTTGGTTATTGTTTCATTATCAAATCAAATGATAGCATGTGGGTTAAATGTGGCTCCCACAAGGGTAGAGCTCAGCATGCTTTGAAAGAAAAGGAAATTGAGCAACTTGATCAAAGATTTATCTATTATCAATGCATTAAATCAATATGGAATCACACCAATTGATCAACTTTCATTATCAGATTCAAAAGATACAACATACTATGCTGATATGTCTTTCAATCTTCTTAAGTGGACCCTTGATCTAGTTTATAAAAAGAAGTGATTTTGGAGATGCATCAAGTGTCTTCATAGATGCATCAAGTTTAATTATGCATCTTCTAAACAATCAGGAAGCATTTCAAGTTGTTGTCAAGCCCCCCTCACCATAACCCTATGGGGAAGTCACACATCACATAGGAAAGTGGGTTGTTAGGTCACCCACATATGTGATAGGTGGCTGTCAAATAAAGTTAGAATGAGGAGACTATGTATTTGTTACACATAACAGAGGAAAGAGCAATGGTTGAGGTTGAATCAAGGAAATGGTACAAGTGTATATGAACATAAATTATGGGATTATGCTACAAGACAACCATGCAGGTTCATATAGGACAGTAAGAATTCCAATGGTACAAGTGCATATGAACAACAATCAACAATGCATGTTGATCTCATGAAACAAGATAGCTACAACGAAGATATGATACAGAGGAAACATTCATTGAAGTTATGTGATAGTGAAGTGACACAAGATATGCAAGATGATTGTAAATGGTGGGAAGCATCCGTCAATCCATGAATTATAAATGTTCTGTCACAAGTTCAAAAGAATCAGACAAGGTGCAATGATAAAGAGTACAGTTATAAGAGATGCACAAAGGATAGTCACCAACACTTAGAAACTCTGGATGCTTCTAATCGAAGGATGACGAAAAGATGTATTCTACTAATAAGCAGTAAGAGGAAATATGTGTTAAATCAAGAAAGGCAGTTATACCTAGTAGTCATTCAGATTGTGAACAAAAGAAAAATGGGGGAATGCTCTTGATGTGGGTGAAGTCCTTGAAAAGACACTTCAAAATACAAAGTATCTTATCAGTGAAAAGATGGAGCAGAGTTTTATACAACCTTTTAGAGGAAATCTATAAAAGAAATTTGCAAATACAGGAATATGCTCGAAGGTATCATGGAGTTTTTCCAAAAAAGCAGAGGTATTTCCATTAACCACAATGAATTACTACCATGATGAAGAGAAACATGCACACAACCTACTTTTAATCTTAACACATCAATCAATTGAAAGCATAGTATTCAGAGGACAAAGTAGATTTAAATGTAGGCAGAATACATTGATCATAGGCATAAGACAAGAATGATAGTGGATTGTGATCTTGAGTGTAAATACATTTTTGATAAACAAGTATACATCATAAAACAGAGTACCATCATCAAAGGAAGTCCACATAAACTACAAGTGCATCAAGGACATAACAGAGTAATCTATAATAGCATTAAAGGAGGAACAACCACTATAGCCTACAAGAGGCATTCAAATGCAATGACATCTAATGGTACCAAATAAAAGAAAATTTGCTTGCAAGTCAGATTTAGTGCTAATCATTAAAGATGTTTGTGCCATATCAAACTTGTTTTTCATCCATAAATGAGATAGAGTGGACAGTCATCCTGGGAGGATAGTCACCTCGCTAATTCAATTGGACAGTCTTCTAGGGTGTATTACAAGGTTATGGATGGATCATGTGATGTCTATGGAATTTTAGACCCCAACTCACAAGGGAAAATGCCTTCACTTGTTGATCTTCAAGGAACACTTGTTTCAACTGATCTTGTTGTTGAGCATATGGGTAGTGTTTTCAACAATGCAGATTGAGGTTTCATGCATGGTGGAGTAAGAATAATATGGCCTAATGTATTACTTTTATTGGGAGAACTTACCTAGGATGCAAGAATTAGGAATCCTTAAATGGAACTCCTTCGACGATTTTGTTAAGTATGGTCTTTGCACAGGATTCAACTTTGGGAAGTAGGAAACAAAAGAGAAGTTGGGTCTCTAACAAGATAGTTGGGTAGACATTGGCTAACCAGGATTGAAGAAGGTAGTCATGTAGGGGATCTTAAGGAGATAATATTTCCTTTGACATTGGGTAGTTAAAATAGAGCAGCTAGAAGGGAAAATAGTGGGTTTGCAATTTATGCCTACTAGTGTCTTTCATGCAAAGCATTCTTCCCTATTCTTTTAGAGGTGTATACAGAAGCAACAAAAATGAGGATTTAGAGATCATCTTTGTGTCTGACTGGTAAAGAGCCACTTAAAGAGGGTGTTTTCTTGTTTGGTGTTGGAGGGTATTTCATTATAAAAAGAACCAAAAGTTCTTTATTGCATAAAAAGAAGCAAGGTAATCACTGCATTTTCAGAAAACAGTAAAATGCAAGTTGTTCACAATGACCAAACCCATGTGGGGTTTTGTTTCAAAACATTATTGCATTCTACAGAAGTGAAGTGCATAACTGAAAATGGCAATATAAAAGCTTGTTATAGAAATTAAAAAGAAAAGCCATTTATGCATTATGACAAGCCATGGTGAGTAGTGGCCTTTTCCCTACAATTATGAAGAACCCACCCGCGGTTTGATCAAATGGAGCAGCATTGTTTTCTTTTTACAAGAAAATGAAATAAACTTAAAAGAATCCTCTGTATTCTACTCAAAATCTAAGCTTTGTAGGAAAATCAAGTGACCCATTTGGGTTTTTTGCAAAACAGTGGAAGAGTTCAACAAATTGCATGATACAGGAGACCCAAGCAAGTTTTTTTTTTTAAATGTAGAAATAGATAGAAAATCACAAATGCAAGAAGACCCAGTTTACAAAATCAAGGTCGAACCACACAACAGGTTCTTTCTTTTTCCACATTCCAAGAAACCCATCTAGGTTGTTATATTTGTGAAATACAAGAGGAAAATCAAAAGATAACATGAGGGTTTTCAAAAGTGAATGTCGAGCTACATAAAGGACGCATTTTCCTATTCATGGCCGTGGTGAGAAAGTGCATTCCTTCATTAAAAAGAACATAAAACAACATAAAGTATCATTATTGTCAAATGCAAAATGAAAACAAGCATTTCGTACTTCATGGTCGAGCTAAAACAAAAGAAAAATGTCGCTTCCTGTTGGTAAAAAACCAAAATGGAGATGATGATTTGACTTACCTGGAGCTTTTTCTCGCAAGTTTTGCGAAACTTTTAGCTTTGGCTTTTTGAAAGCTTCATTAAGTTCTCATGGAAGCTAAATAGTGAAACAATGACAAAGAGAGAGCAAATATAAAAAACAAGAGTTAGAAACATGTTCATGTCCACGAATTTTGCCCTCAAAATGGCCTTCAAAGGTGTGGAAAAATACATATTTATATACCAAAACCATAGATTACTTGCTATTTCTAGTATTTTTCATCATTAATCGCTGAAAAACCAGTGAGATCTTCATCATCTTTCTGTGTTTTCCAAACCCTCATGGCAGCAGACCAAGTTTCCAGATTCTTCCAAAGATCGATTGATGATGTTTTTTATCATTTTGTTGTTTTATCATTAGGGTTTGACTTGTGTTTTTGGCATATTCGATGGAATTTTTATCCCTTCTTTTTGTTTAAATCAACTCATGTGAAATGTGAAGGGGCCAAAACTTTATTTCTTCCCTTAGGCATTTGTTGCCTTTCAAGCATTCCTTTTTATTTGAACATTGCTAGGTCTTCATTCCAAACATGTTAGCATTTAGGCATTTTATGCCTTAGGGTTGTCGCCTTTCTAATCATTGCTATATTTTTTTCAACATACAACAAGGGAGTGTACAACAATATTTTTCCATGTGACCCTTATCTGATGCTTTGTAATTGTCCAATGCCATGCAAGGTGGAATATGTTTTCCAAGAGTCTTGGAGGTTGGCCATATTGGCCAAGTGCTATTAATGACTATATGCCTTTACAAACCAATGAATATGACTTGTGTGGGATTTTGGTTTCAATTTTGCTTAAGTATCTTCATACTTGAGTTTTTGGGGAGTTCTTTCTTTTTCTAGTTGAAGGATAGCTTGCTTTTTCTTGGAGTTATTTTTCATGGAGCTACATTGTAACTCAAATAGGCCTATTATATAGTAAGCACTTTGAATTAATAGATTGGATTATTTTACCTTCTCTCTTCATGTTTTATGGTGTGTCATTAATGGTTGATCAGTTTGTTTTGTGAAAAGTCATTTTCCTTACAAACTTGTCCCATGTTTCATGCATCCATTTGACAGAAAATGCATGTTTATAGGTTATAAACTGTGTTGTTTAATGGTGTTATTGATTGTGAAGTCTAGTTTTTCATTTTGAAAACACTGTTATAGACCTCTTTATAAATTACTAATGTGAACTGTATTGGAAAGGGAGTTGTGTGAGTTGGCTTTGAAATATTGATTTAAATGTGCATGGCTATTAGTAGGTCTAGTTTTTTGGTGTATCACCTTAGTCTCTTTTTGTATTAGGTTTATTTTATGCAATTTCTTACCCTTACCTTAGAGTTTAAAGTAGTTAGGTGGCATCAAAAAGGGGAAGCCAGCCCTAATCACTAGAGGTCTTCTTTCAAATAGGTCACCCACAACCTAAAAGTAGTCCCATGTTATTCCAAATCTACTGAGTGCAATTAAAAGCTTAGCAAACAAGGTTCAAATTTGGAGAGCTAACAGTTACAATGTTAACTAGACAAGGAACTGATACTGAAATAAATAGACAAAGAGAGACTAAAGAATTTAGTGAAGAATTATATCTGAAATAAGTTCAATATGATTACTTCCACCCAATTAAGCAACAGTGTGATAAGATAGTAGATAAAACAAAGAAAAAAACTAGACAACAACAAAAAGCTGACATAGCTTATTTTTCAAAAGAAGTGATGATGTTGAAGAATTTAGCCTCTTTCGCCTAGCAAAAAGATCTCCTAGTAAAATTAAAACAACTGGGAAAATATTGAAACAAAAAAAACAACAAATTGATTAAATTGTAGAAGACCAAAATTGGAAGAATGGTCCTATTTTAATCATTGCAAACCTCAATAAAATTAAAGTCAAACATGTGATGATAGACCTAGGTTGGGACCTAAATATTATTTTGGCAACCACTTGGGAATGACTAGGTAGACCCAAGCTAATCAGCACACCAATGAATATTAGTTTAGCAAATGGTTCTGGCATGTAGACATTAGGGATGTGGAAAAATGTGGAAGTGAACATAAAGGACACACAAATTATTGATTTTGAATTTATTGAAATGAAGTAACCATTTAATACCTTTAGAGCATTGCTAGGATTGAGATGGTTTGTTAATTCTAATGGGATAGTAGACTCTATAAAGGAAGAGATCTATTTGGCAGATGATAATAGAATAGTCCACATTCTATTAAGAGAAAGAGAAGATAGAATATATGTGGAGGAAATTGAACAAGATAGAGAAGGAGAAGATCCCAGAAACCTCTACCCTATCTCAAGACTACTCACCATAGAAGAAGAGGAAGATCCCAATATCTCCAAAGAAATTGAACTCAAAAGTGATAATGATAGTATTGATATTGAAGAATTTTAGATGCATGGATGCAAGGGGAACATGAATTAACATCTCAAAAGATATATGGATTTTAGAGAGCATTTATGGTACACAGTGAACCCATCAGACCTTTGCAAACCATCACAAATACATGATAACATTGAAAATGGATAAATCATCACACAAACACTAATTCATCATCCTCTAGACTTACCCCAACATACAAAATCAAAGGGCTCAATACACCAAAAACCAATAACCTCTGAAAGAAATCAAGTCTATCTAAGGTATAAATATGAGACCAAAAAAGTACTGAAACATAAGGAGATCACTCTTTTAACAAGACAATGATAACCTTAACAGTCAAGTCTCATCATCCACAAACAATGGGTAGGCTTGAGTATGAATGTCAATTTCCTCAACCTAACTCTAAATGAATAAAATGAGGAATTAGAGAAGATTAATAAATAACCACCCTAATATAGCTCAAATAAAGTTATCACATAATGTAATATAGTCTTTTCATACACTAAAAAAAGAAATAACTCATTGGGAATATAAATCCATAGGAAAATGAGCAGAAAAATACAAGAAGATGAGAAAATGGATAGACCATTTATTACTCCTGCCTCCTAATAAATTTATAAATATAACATCCATTTTCCATTATCACTTACTATTCTTGCTAAAATTATTCAAGCTACCTCACACCAAACCCTAAGCTAGTTACCAATCCATTACAAAAAATTTAGCTCCTAAGATGGCCACTCCAACCCTCATTAATATTTCTCAAAATCCAAGACCAAAGTATAAGAGATTCCCATACAAAAGTGATGGAAACTGAACTAGCAGAGGCATTCTCAAAAGTACCTATGGATGTCATCTACATAAAAGACACAAAAAATACATTCACACACCCCTCATAGAGATTGATTATACTAAGTTTGAATTCTTGAGGTACACTCTCCTACAACCATACAGAAAACAATATCTACCACAATATAAGAGTGTCACAGAGAAACCACTAGATGTTTGGAAGGAATTTTCAAACTTCATGGCATAGGAAGACTAGGTTTGGATAATACTGATTTGGTTTCATGATGAATACCTCTACTTGGATTGACCTTACAAGATCATCAAATATGCTATCAAAGTGGTGAAAATCCTATAGGCTTAGGGAGGCATTCTACCAAATAAGTCCATCAAAAAATGTGAAAGTCACACAAATCACTAGAGAAACATATGATGGTTGGATCCTAGATGTCAACAAAATCACAAATCTAGTGTTCAAGTATACCACCATGGGCATTGCTTACAAGGTTTACTACACCAATCGACATGACTTGAATATTGCCATACAATTCACATAGCCTATCAAATGGTCATGAAAGGCAAGGACATAAACCTATGTGAGGTTCTACAATAAGAGATCCTAGACAACATCTAATGCACAAAGCAATCCCACTATCATTTTAGGTATGGAACTCTATTAATATGCAACACTTTCTACTTTATGCAATAATTATCAAGATTTACAGGGAAAATTTGGGACTCCACTAGGCTTGTTTCAGCTCAAATCCAAGATCATGTAAAAAAAAATTTAGATGCCATTACATACACCACAACCTATTGGGTATTCTTCAAATCCCTACAAAAATAAAGCTACAAGCTAGGGAATGCATCTCCTATGAGGTATTTTTCCAATACATTAAGGACGTAGTCTTCCTAGTTGATAAAGACTACACATTTATGGAAGAAATTGAGACGAGAACATCATAGATACCTTAGATTCCAAATGACATAAAAAATACAAAGATCCACTCATATGCCTCCAAACTCCTTAGCCTCCCCAAAGATTTGTAAAATGAGAAATTTACCACCTACTGAGAATACATGGACTACCTAGCAAAGAAGAAGGTTGAAGAACACTTTGACAAGAATAAGTAAAAGCTATAGGAGAAATAGGGTTTACAAAAGCTAGAGATAGATGAGCAGAGAAAATCCACTCCTCAAAGACCTAGAAGACTCCACAATGGCACCCCACCTGCAAAACCTTCCTAAAGTGAGAGTAGTAGGCCAAGGAAGAGAAGGCTCACAACCACTCCTAGAAAATAACCACCAGAGAGGAATCCACATAAGCTCTCTTATAAATGAGTGCAAAGAAAAAGCCTAAGTGAAGGAAGGAGAAGTCACACAAAGAGGTTTCTCCAAAAATAGTGGACATAGAAGAAGAGGAGAAGGTAATACCAAAAGATACATGTCTCCTAGAAACTACAACTATCCTAGAGGTTTCCCCACTTGTAGGTGAGGATCAACTATACAGTGGTTTTTTTTGCAAGGAGGTGATGGACATGACACTTAAGAAGTATCCAAATATGGTGGTACCAAATTAAATGATCATAAAAAGAGCAATAATAAGATATATGATAGCTTCCAACACAACACTGGGGGATCTAATTGACCACTTTCCTAACTCATGAACTGTTACATTAAAGAAGAGAAGAGAGAAAGTAGATAAAGAAGAGGAAAGATTACAAGAATTAGATATTGTAGAATTAGTTGTTGCAATCACACCTCCACAAAATCAAAAGATAGAAAAAATTCAAACCAAAGATCTCCAATAAAAACAAAGGTTAGAAAAATTATTGATAAAGAAACTAGAAGTCACTCAAGCAGTCTAAAAGGAGATAAAAGAGGCTACAGAAAAAAGCTACCATAAGTTGCATGAGGAAGAAGTAAAATATAAAGCTACCACCTCAAAGAAAGAATAGTCTTCTTCCCCTCTATATTTTGAGACACCCTCTTCCTCCACAACATCTTCTATGCATTCCATCATTGACTTTTTGGCTAAACAAAAGCAGATCCAACCGCTGGTATCTCACAACTACTTCAAATTCCACTAGTAGGCTCACAAGTGGGAATTAAAAGCATCTTACCCCTACAAAAATTCTAATTAGGGGATATATTGCTCAAAAAATGAAGGGAAAATATTTTGAAACATCATGTGGAGAGCCCCAACCAGTTAAAAGAGTTAGTAAAGGATATACAAGGAAAGTTCCCTCAAATCCAATGGGAATCATCCCAACCATTCATGTACAAATCAAAATTTTAGTAGGGGTGATCAAGGACACCCAATTACAAAATAAAATACTAAGACAACAACTTTAGATAGAGCATTGGAAGACAAAGACAAATGAGGAATTTTATGAAATGTGTTATCGCACATTCTACCTTAAAAGCATAAATCAGTACTCTAAAGAACACCAAAGGTGATCTCAATTCCTTGTACTAGTTTTTTCTACAATGGACAATGGTGATAGCCACAACCAAAGATGAAATGGATAAGTTGGAAGTCTAGATAATCCAAATATCCACAACCTATGATGCATTATAGGATATAGATGGGCAATCTAGGGTATAGATAGAAGCACTTCATGCACAATTCCAATGACTGCAAGATCAAAGAGACAATATCTAGAAAATATTACACCAACTAAAATAGCTGTTTATTTTAAGTCTATCCCACATTAAAAGAGTCCTCCAAGAAGCACAAAAATTAGCCCAAAAGATACAAATTCACCAAACACTCCCAGAGGTAGAGAAGCTCTTACTGCAAATCCAAGTACATACCCAACAACTAAATTTGGCCAAAACTCAATGGGATAACAAAGTTTCTAGACTAAAGGAGATATACAAGGATATCTTTCCAAAAGAGTAATATTGACTTGAGGATAATTCAAAATTTTGAATGAGGGGATGATGTTAGTGGGAAAGAGTAATAGTGTAGACACCACTAGGAAAATCCTACTGCATCTTACTGCAAAGAGCTTGAAAAGATACCATCTAGACTAGGGGTAGAATAGATAGTTCATGTCTTATCCTATAGATATATGTATAGGGAAAGATATGAATGAAAGTATAAGGAGGATAATGTTGAGAGAACAAAGGAATATATGTCAGAACTGTATGTGGAATTGCATGTAATATGTACAAGGATTATATGTAAGAAAGGAAAGAGATAGGTAGAGTATAGGGGAAGATATATAAATGTACTCTTTTAAGATGATTAATATAATGAGTACTATAATTCTACCTATATGATGCTATCTTTCATTTTGTGAATATATAAGTGATTAATTAATCATTTGTCTAAATCAATTGGTGTTTACCTTTATATGATCGAGTCCGGTGTATAAACTACAATACTCATAAAGTACTTGGGGCTCAAAACTTTGGTCTATGTTTCCCCAATTTTCTTGATAACACTCTTCATGCAACAATGTTGGAATTGCTAAACAATAACCTAATTCAAATCACTTTGATTAGGCCTATTGACACAAGTAAACATTTACCACCAAACTTTAATACAAAATATTTTTTCAATATCATTATACACCTGGACATGGTATAGAATGATGTATGCATCTTAAGCACCAAGTGCAAGACCTCATCGACTATAGTCAAATCCATTTGGCTAGAATTAATCACAAAGGAAATCAATTTGTTTCACCACCTAACAAAATTTTTCAAATATTTACAAACCCATTTCCAAGTCATTCATCTGACTTTATACAATATAGTGATAATGATGAAGAAGATGATAATTTATCCAATATTGTCAGCATTATAGAATTTCAACCTCATAAGGGTTGAACCACTTTGTTACCTAACATTGATTTTACACATTTATGCATCCATAAACGCACCTGATGGTTCTCTCTATATCATCAGTTGAATTAATGACAAACCCACAAGAGGGATACTCATTGATCTAATGTGTCTAGAGAATGTGATCACTGAGGAATTTATATTTATGCATGAAATTTACAAAGATATATATGAAAAATTGAAAGCATGGTTGAAAATTCATGATGGTTGCATTCGCCCTATGATAGGTTTGATCACTCCCTCAGTAAAAGTTGGACCTAAATGTTTCATTTTCCATAGTTCCAATGTTGGACCAATTTCTTTTGAAGTTAGGCTATCCAAGGCTATGCTCAATGAACGTGGTCCCATTGGTTATCCACAAGTGCATAAAGTTCCCATTTAAAGAAATACATATTTTTTATCATACTGGGTTTAAACCTTTGGCTTCTCATGAAATTTTTTCACTAGATAATTTTTGGCCTCAACCTATTAAACTTGTTAAGCCTCATGAGGATCATTTTTCATATCATATCAAAAGTTTAAAGCTAAGGGTATAGTTGAGTTATCCATTAGTAATATCCCACCTAATATTCCTCATTCTACTATGAATTCAATGGATATTCATCCTACTCCACAAGTAGTTGATGAATCTAATTTTGAACTAGGTATTCTCCCTCGTCCAACTGGCAAATATGTTGTGGTTCCACCTCCACCATCCTATAAAAGACCAAGGGATAATTGTGTACTTAAATTTGTGCCTCCAAAAGAAAAAAAGTTTTTAGATCTAAGAATACAGTGATCTCATAAGCTCTGGTGGTCCCTTTAGTTCCTCCTCTAAAGGAAGAAAAGAGACCTATATTTGGGAGCACCTACATTACCCCTTCACAAGCTGAAACCCATGCAAAACAAAATATAAGTGTAAATGAGTGTAAATGAAGACATCGTGCCATAGCTTGTCAACTTGCTAAAAAGTGTGAAACCTTACCTAATGATCATCTGTCCATCCAATCCAACTTCGATGAATTACCTCCCACCCATCCATCCTCATCATTGCGTGACTCCACCCTAACACCCTCACCAAACCATGAAATTGAACCTTACTTATCACAATCTAAGTAAAGAATAAAATAAGAATATATGAATTATGTTACTCACAATTATAATGACAATAAGAAACCTATTATAATACATTCATATGATGAAGAAAAAGATAAACAAGAAGATCATAATGAACTAGCTCTTATGTTTTCTAAATCTATGAACTTAATTTGGGGAAACCATGATGGTCCTCCTAATGAGAGTGACTCACCATGAGTTGAACCTAATGCTACTCCTTGTATGGAACTTGGTGTAGTCCCTTTAGCATATTGTCTACCTTCTATTTATGATGAGCAAGATTTGGATGCAAATATTTTTCTTTAGATCGGCTCACTTGTGTAGTACCCTTGTGTGTGTGTCTTTATGATTTTTCTTGTACATGATGTGATTTCCTGTGTTGTGCTACTTGGCGTGTCTTTACATTTGTTAGTATTATTTGGATGACCCTTATTATTTTGTAGGAACAAGGATAACATCCATCTATTTGTTTCTCCATTATTATTTATGTTGTAAACATTATTGAGTTGTGTTTTTCTTTTGGGGATGATGCAAGGCATTGAGACATTTAGGTCTCTTCTACGTTGAACCAAAAAGGCTTCTTATGTCGTATTCATGTGTCATTCCTCCATTGTGTTTGTATATTCATGAGTATTCGGGGAATGATGTCTATTTAGAGCATAATCATATTATATATTAATGTTCTACATTGACCCTAGATTCGTCGATCCCTTATGTGATATCTATTATGTGGCTTTGTTTTTGGGGAAAACCCTCATCATGAGTCAACTTTATTGGGAACATATCATTGGCATAAGGTTTTCCAATAAGCTCTCATGGCCTTATCATGTTGAATATATTGTTTTACTCTACCTGAAAGGCAATTGCTCATAGTTGGTGTTAGCAATTACTTTAAGGTGGGGCCATGCATTCCATTATTTACTTCAATTTTTTCACACACATTGGACTTGGTGATTCATTTGTTTGACATATTGATATTTTTGTAGTTCCTTATCAAGATTATTGGGGATATAATTTTTGGTGTGGTTAACATGAGATCACACCTAGTGAATATCAGACTTCACTAGCCCTTGTGTGTTTCTCATTTGCTACCTTTGCAAAAACTCACCTAGTGAATATCGAACTTCATTAGCTTGTGATGCTTTGGTTCATGGGTCACCTAGAAAATATCAAAAATTTTATCATGTGACTCATGAATGCCTTGGGTATGGATCCTATTAAGATTTGTGTGGAGCTCACTAGTCTATGATTGTTGCACCCCCCTTTTTGCATGTTTGCATTGTATTTGTATTATGTTTGCATTATGTTTGCATTATGCTATATTGTGTGTCTTCATTATGTATGTTTCATGATTGTCATGCTACATTGCATTTCATGTGTGTTCCTTTTTCCTTAAATTTTCTTGCCATAGGATCTTGAATCTAGGTGCTAGTCATCCCCTAGATTTGGTGTCATCCTATCTCTTCATTTTTTGGATAATTGAACCCCTCTTGGATTTTTTTTACTTTAGTGTGATTTTGAGTGTAAGTTCATACTCTCACTAAAGTGGGGGCTAAATGTAGCGTTGAAAATTATCACCCTTGGCAGTTTCATACTAGGTTTAGCTCCCCCTATGTACTTGGACCTAATTATGTTTTAAATGATTATATGTTTTAGGAGAATCTTTGGAAAATAAAACAATGGGAATAAAAATAAGAATTTAATATTTTCCCTCGATGTTTAAGGCCTCGATAAAAGATGGGTCTAAAATAAGGTGCCTAACACCCTTGTCCACCCCTTTTTAGCTCCAATGTACATATGTCAGTGTCGGTATTTTATTATTTAAAAATCTAATTTTATTTGTTAGCTATTGACATTTGGTTTTTGGGAAACTAGAAGAATTGCATATAAATACAAGTTATTTTATCATTTCAAATCCTAGAAGCACACCTATAAAATCTATTCAGCAAATTGAATATCCTAAAAAAAATCAAGAGCATTCAAGAGAAAAATTATCAGAATTATTGCAACATTTATTTCAGTCAAGCATCATGTCAATCATATGTCATGTTTTTATGTAAGTTTTTTCATGTTTTGTATATTTTTTTTATGTACAATCCTTCCCCCTCTTTCATGTACAAGTTTTCAAATTTAAAGTAAATTAGAGGAAGATTGAGGACTAATTTCTCATTCATGCATTCAAACCCTATAAGTTTTCAAGTCAATGGAAGTGAATTTTATCAGCAATAGATGAAGTTCCAATAGTGACCCCAAGAGAGGACTTGCAGATAAAGAACAACAAGAATGTGAAGTCAGATTTTAAATAGTAGAGAGCCAGTATAGCGAGTGCCACGCCATTGTCCAACTATTTCAACACCAAATTTATGTCAAGTTATTCTATGTCTTCTCTCTACTTTTCTAGAATCTATTTATGTTTGTTTATTTTGTATTTCTAAAAAATCATCTTAGTTTGTTACATTTTCATTAGTAACCTAGGAATAACATTGGATCATACAATTCAATCAATTAAAAGTTAATTAATCACATCCACATCATCCCATTACACACACAAAAAAGTTATTAAAACCATGATCCACCATTCCAGCTCTTCCATTAATGTTTGTAGCCAAGTGGATATTGAGATCACTTTTAATCCTTAATGTTCCTAAGTGGAAGAAGTGTGGTTTAAGACCTAGATCCCTTTTTCCAATTAAACAATCTCTTTGGCTTAGGGGACGTGTCCTTTTGTAACTCTTCATTTGTTAATAGGTGAATTTTATTAATATCTAAGTTATTTCCATCCTTATCATTATCTAGTTAGCAACGTATCTAAATTTTCCATGGAAAATTCAAAATTATTGTTCATATTTCATATCATTTCCTTATCTCTCTCATCATACATTAGACACTAAATTATAAATTCATTCCATTCTTTGTACCATATTATACCTACTTTATTTGATATTCCAATGGTCATTATAAAGGTTAAGTGTGCTCCTTACAAAAAATAGGGTTACCAAATTCTCAAAACCATTATTTATTATGACCCTAGGTTGAGACTAGTTAGAATATTCATTGGCAAGTAAATCTAGGGTTCTCCATTTTACTTTTTGAGCAACATTGCTTCTATTATTATCCTCTTCCATTATATGCACAGTTTCTTTCATCTAAGATTGTAAATCATTAATAATTGTTGATGCCTCATCTTTTTATATTTACTTTTAGACTGGAAGAATCAAAATTGGGTAGCCACCCCCTATAAACTACAATGTGCCTGGTAAAAAAATTTCACGTGACTGGTGATGCTAGCATGACACACCCTCCAATACTATGGGGATAGTGGGGAGACTAGACCTCATGACCTCTTGCCTACAACATGATGCTTTAGCTAATCAAGCTAGGCCCACTACCCCAATGCCTCATATTTTTTTAACTCTTATCATTTGGTTAGATTTTATTTTGTATTTCAAACTAGGATTATAGACCACTCTATTTATTCTATTTAAGTTAGTTTGAATTCCATTAAGCATCCTCATACCTCCATTCTAGGGGTTTCTTTAGCTATATCCCTCCTAGTGCACTCTACAAATACCTTTCACACATATTTTCTACCCCTTTTTCGTACCTTGTTTCTCTTTCATAGGCTTTTTATCCCTTATTTCTTCTTCTCAACCATGGTCATCTTCTTTCTCTCTTCCAATCCTAGTTCAATATCAACAATAATTTATCTTTCCTTCTTGTTGTTTTATTTTTTCATAAAAAAATTAATTGAATTTTATCCATTATTAATCTCTTTTATCCATATGAAGCATCAAACTAGATTTGTCAATATGGGAACATCCTTTCAAGGATCTTCACCATTCCATAGTCACCCCTAGATCCCTAACCTCTCACCAAGGGTTAGCACCTAGTGTGTGCTACCCCACTTCTCAATTACTATCATGAATACAATTAATGCTCCTTTCCCTAGAAGTATTCATTAATGTAACTTGCTTCCTTTTTTTGTAGTTATCTTTGTTAAAAAATTGGAAATTGTTAAAATCACCTAAGGGTTCGCTCCTTAAGAACAGTTCGGCGAGGCTTAAAGCCAAATGGATCCTCCCCCCTAAAGGTAGATTGAAGTTGTGCTTTGATGGAGCCTCAAATGGCAACCCGGGTCCCTCAGGTGTTGGCTTCGTCGTTAGAAATAAATTGGGGAATTTAATGGCTGCAGCTTCAATAAGATTACCTTCAGGCACAAACATAGAAGCAGAATGCGCGACGTTGCTAGAAGAAGTGAAATTCTGTGCCTCAAAAAATTGGCATTCTTTGGATATTGAAGGTGACTCTCAAGTATTGATTAGGGTAGTGGGCTCCAAACAAGCTCCAAGTTGGCATCTTCAAATGTGGGTGGATGCAATAAACGTGGCTCTCGGTGGTGTTCAGGATTATAGTTTGAAGCATATATTTAGAGAAGCCAACTCTCTAGCGGACCACCTCTCAAAGTTTGGCATTGATCAAATTCCTGAGCGCATTGTTGCAGAAGATTCGCACAGGTGGCCGGATTTGAACAAGTTTCTTGAAGCAGATCTCTCTTAGTATTGACTTGTTTGGGGTTGGCCAGGAGGCTACACAAAGGTTTTCCCATGGTAGTGTGGAGGCAGAGTTGCTTGGTAATTAGTAGCGGAGGTAGTAGTTTCCTTCTTGGAGCTTTTTCCCGTATTCTTCCTGGATCTTCTTCACTTCTAGATTGAGCGTCTGGTTGAGTTGGGTTTAAGTTTTATTGTCTTTTTGAAAGCTTGGTATATTTTTTTCTAATTTGTTATGTGCAGGTTTCTTATGGCCTGGAGTTGTGGTTCATGGGTGAAGTTTTTCTTTGTTCTTAGCTCTCTTTGTAATCATTGACAAGTCTATGTAATGGTTTTCTTTGATTAATGAAATGAACGCCACCCTCTCTGGTGGCAATTTGCCCAAAATAAAAATAAAAAATAAAAATGTAATCATAAAAAAATGAAAATAAACATGTAGTGCAATGGATTAGTGTGTTTTGTCTATAATCAAAGGGGGTTAGAAGAGGTTTCTTACATATATAAATATTGATAAAGAAACTTTCCCATAAGAAAGTAATTTAATAAAAATAAAATGAAACAATGACTTATAATAAATACAAAATTATTTACTTATAATAAAAAAACATTATAATGTAAGTATTAAAAACATCTTAATGAAATTAACTTTTTACCCTAAAAGAATAAAACTAAAACAAATTAATAATACATTTAAATTTTATATTAAATTACTTTCTTATTTGTAATTGAAAAAGCATTATAATAGAATTAACTTTTTACCCTAAAAAGAATAAAACTAAAAATAATTATTTACTTACTTATAATAGATATTTTATTGAAAAATTATTTACTTACTTATAATAAAACAAATATTATAATGTAAGCATTAAAAACATTTTAATGAAATTAACTTTTTACCTTAAAAGAATAAAACTAAAAAAAATTAATAATACATTTAAATTTTATATTAAATTACTTTCTTATTTTATATTTTATATTTATTTAATAATAACTATAAAATATAAATACACATTAAATATATATTATAATAAAAAATAATAAAATTATTATAATTATAATAATTATATATGTTATTTAATAATATATAATATTAATATTTATAATATATAATATATATTATTAATATTTATAATATATATTATTAATAACTATAAAAAATATAATATATTTGTATAAATATATATTATAAATAATATAATAAAAGTAGTTGTTAAACTAGACATGAAAAGAAGTTTCTAAATTTTAAACTTGGTAGGTGAGATCACCTAATTTATAATCTATTGTTAAATTAGACATAAAACGAAGTTTCTAAATTTATTTGGAAAGGGAATGAGAAAACGGCGATGACGAAAACATCTTGCATGCATTTCAGACGTTGTCAACCTTGATCACGGGAATTAGATCACCACCTTTCAGAAAAGGGAACTCCTCTACGAAACCTGAACAGTTTGAGCACCATTCTGTAACACTAGTATTCTTCATCGCTGACGACTGCCATGTAGGGGAGAATTTCTCAAAGGAAAGAACCAACACAACATGGAAACAATGAAAGATTCAATCGTGGCTCAACCCCCCTCTTCATTGGTACCATCACAAGCATAAGCTCCAAGCAAAAAGTCAGTGCAAAGTTCTTTTAAAAATAATACAATTTTTTCCTTATATGCTTGCAAACATATTATGTCTAGAATATTTTTTGATTTTATTGGCTTGAATTGTTTTTTGTTTTTTTAGTGCTTTAAAGAGGGAATCAAAACTAAAGCAAGAGGAGGAAGAGAGTATCCCTAAGGAAGAGCAGAAGAAGGAGGTGGTAATGCACTGTGATGGTAGTGCTTGTTAATTGCTTGATATGTGTAGCATCAGACTAAAAATTATCTTTGCAGAGTATTTTCTTTTTTTGGATGAAATGCATTGCGCCTGTTATAATTATTTGTTAGTTGTTGGAGAATTTTTTTCTAGCTCTAGTAATTTTAAGATGCTCTCGCATCATTAATGCAGGCTGCATTTGTACATAGTGTGAATGCACCCAAGCATCAAGCCCCGGACCATGAAGAGGAAGACATGGATCCCATCATTTGTATTGAACTCTAGAAACTAATATTTATCATATATTTCCAACATCCTTCATGTTAAGCTTTTCCAGAGTTTTTATATGCTGTCTGAACCAATGTTTATTATCAAACTTTGTAACCATAGGTTTTATTGTTTTTTGATATTATTTTCTTCACATGTAAAATGAAGTGAACATGACGAGCAAAAACTAGTCAATTACTACTTTCATACACAATCAAAGCTTCAATGTCTCTAGATTAATTGTTTCTTGCTTTCCATGTGTCAGGAATGGTTAAGGAGGTAACTGGTGGTTATAAAATCAAATATCATGCTAATGGAATGGATAAAGATCCCATCAAAATTGATTTTACTCCTTTCAGGTGAGTTTTTGGTTGTGAACTTGTGATATTATCTAATGGTTTGTTTTGTGGGATGCATTTTTGTTATTTTCTAGACTATTTACTTGAGATGATTTAATAGCTTTTAAAACTAGGTTGCATGGTTTATATCTTCTTTTTTCACTTCAGGAGGGTAGATATGATTGGGGGGTTAGAAGAGGTTGCTTACATATATAAATATTGATAAAGAAACAAATTTCTCATAAGAAAGTAATTTAATAAAAAAATGAAACGACATATAATAGATATTTTATTAAAAAATTATTTACTTACTTATAATAAAACAAATATTATAATGTAAGCATTAAAAACATTTTAATGAAATTAACTTTTTACCTTAAAAGAATAAAACTAAAAAAAATTAATAATACATTTAAATTTTATATTAAATTACTTTCTTATTTAACACAATAGTTTAAGTTGTATTGAACTTTAGCCAGAATACAGTATTTATTTGCACCACTTTTGTATTTATTCGCACTATTCTCAATAGTTGTATTATTATTAACTACTTCTTGATCTCTACTATTATCAACATTCATTACATTTTGAACTCTATCATTTGGTGTTTGTAGCACACAATCTATTGTAACAAAATTCACCCCTTCAGAACTAACCTCAACATTCCCATGAGATTGACGATGTCTTTCAACTGATTCACGATTGCGTACTTGTATTTGTTGTCTTTCTATCTCATTCAATTGATTGGAATGCATAGCTCTTTAAATTCGTGAACAATGTGTTATCATTCTATCTGCATGTTGTCTCATTTTTTCTTCAATCTCTCCCATTGTCATATCTTCCCTACGTTTAATGCTTCTTTCTCTATCATTTTGGTTTCGACGAATCCTTTCTTCTTGTCTTTGTACATCAATCATTTGTTCACGTCGTTGTCTCATATAGTTTTGAGCATATTCTCTACTTTGTTCTCTTTGTTGCTCTTCAGTTGTAAAACTCCTTACTTCCTCTCTTTGTGCATTAGCCATTTGTTCATGTCGTTGTCTCATATAATTGCGAGCATATTCTCTTCGATACTCTTCATTTTGAAAACTTGTCCTTGGACGACGAGGCATCCTACAAATTTTAATAAAAATTATTAAATCTATAAAATTGTTAAGAATTCGTAAAAACATTTAATGATGTACACGGTCAGTCTAAAACTAATTTAAATCATAGTTATTCTAAGAGAGAATGAAAAAAAGTCTTTGAGAGTCTCTTTATTAAAAAATTCAAAATATAACTTAATTGGAAAATATATTAACTTTTGAATCCAAATGAGAGTTGAACCCACAACCTTTCAATTATAGACAAAACACACTAATCCATTGCATTGCATGTTTATTTTAATTTTTTTTATGATTACATTTTTGTTAATTAATAACTTTTTCAATAAAATTAGTAATAAATTAGTTAATTAAAAAATGTATTAATTTTTAAACCCACAACAAGAGTTGAACCCATAACCCTTCAATTACAAATCAAACCTATTAATCCATTGCACTATTTCCTTGTTTTTGTATGTGATATGAATTGTACGTGTTATATATGAATTATATAATTAATATGTTATATATTAAACTATTGTGTTATATCATAGTGAACATTATCACATAATAGATATTTTATTAAAAAAATATTTACTTACTTATAATAAAACAAATATTATAATGTAAGCATTAAAAACATTTTAATGAAATTAACTTTTTACCCTAAAAGAATAAAACTAAAACAAAAAATAATACATTTAAATTTTATATTAAATTACTTTCTTATTTGTAATTGAAAAAGCATTATAATAGAATTACCTTTTTACCCTAGAAAGAATAAAACTAAAAAAAAATATTTACTTACTTAAAATAGATATTTTATTGAAAAAATATTTACTTACTTATAATAGATATTTTATTGAAAAATTATTTACTTACTTATAATAAAACAAATATTATAATGTAAGCATTAAAAACATTTTAATGAAATTAAATTTTTACCCTAAAAGAATAAAACTAATTTTTTTTTAATAATACATTTAAGTTTTATATTAAATTACTTTCTTATTTGTAATTGAAAAAGCATTATAATAGAATTACCTTTTTACCCTAAAAAGCATTATAATATAATTACCTTTTTACCCTAAAAAAATAAATCTAAAAAAGTATTATAATGCATAAAAATATTTTCACAATTGAGAGATTGAAAACACTATAGCCAAATACGGTATTTATTTGCACCTGTTGGTAATAATTTTTTTTTTATTCGCACTATTCGCACTTGCTGCGGTAATAATTTGTTTTTAATCAACACATTCATTTGTACATTGTTTTTTACTTATTACTTACTATTTATATTAGTTCAAAAAGTTATGATAGAAAATATATAATATTTAATAAAACGCTTTAGTTGTCGGCTTTTAATTTTATAAGGTAACATTTTTTTTAACACGGTCACACAAAAAGATAAAAAGAGGATAGCAGACATTTAAACAACATAAAAGCCATTACTTGGCTTTTTTCAATAGGTCCCCATATTCACCAATGAGGGAGATGTATTCCCTCCAGTTAGGTCCCTCTAAATCGTCCAACACCTTTATCAGACGGATAAAAAAGGATAATAAACATTTAAACAACAATATAAAAGCCATTACTTGGCTTTTTTCAATAGGTCCCCATATTCACCAATGAGGGAGATGTGTTCCCTCCAGTTAGGTCCCTCTGAATCGTCCAACACCTTTAATTCATTAGACAGACAAAAAGGGGATAACAGACATTTAAATAGCAACATAAAAGCCATTACTTGGCTTTTTTCAACAGGTCTCCATTTCACCAATGAGGGAGATGTATTCCCTGCAGTTAGGTCCCTTTGAATCATCCAACACCTTTAATTTGTCAGACTTCCCCAGTTTTTCAGCTTCCTAGTTATTTTAGTTTGTCTAGAAACATTTCCCATCATCGCCCATCACATCAGCGTGTTAGTCACCCTTATCAGCGTAACCAGGGATTTCTCCATATCATCCATCTAAACCTGCACATAAGTTAGTTTGCTCTTTAAAAAATCAATACTAGAGTCATTAGTAGTAGTCACATTGCCCGTATTTCCATCATCCTGAACAATCAAGTTATCATTCTTTTGATCCTCTTCTATCTCAGTTTTCTCCTCCTCTTCATCCTTTTCATCTTTCAAATCCTCTTCCCCAATATTATATACAGAATCCTCAAAGTCCATCTCTTTAGAATCTTCATCCACTTGGGCTTGAAAATCTTCAATTTTCAGGTCTTCCTCTTCATACACAGTGATTTTTTGTTTTCCTTTTTTGTTTTCAGGCATATTATTGCTTCCACCAAGATCTCATAAAAAATATACATAACAAATACCACCGTTGGAAATAGCTTTATGTTAAAGTTACATGGAAGTTTGTTAAAGAATGATATATTTAATCTATCAAGGTTTAAAAAGTAAACAACTACCAAAGGTCTCTCCTCTCACCAAATCAAAGCAAAAATTCAGAAGAATTAATTAATGACCACATGCACCTATATATTAATTATCAAAATTCTTTAAAGCCAATAGAAGTTTGCATCAATAGTATAGATCTACAACTTACTACAACCAAAACTTACAAGCAAAGAAGATTGTTTCTTTTGTCACATTCCCCAACCTAATTACAATTGTGACCAAAAATCAACAATTGATTTTTTTATCGAGAATCATGCAATTTTATTAAGTCTCAATTGTAGAATTTATTCCTTTGAGGAGATTAAAATGCCTAAAAAAAAAAAATAACATAAAAATAATACTTAATTGAAATGGACGGAATACTTTTACAAGTATCATCTAAAATAAAATAAAAACTTTTAGTTAGGAAGTTTTATGATTTGAATTAAAACAAAACTTACAAATGGCATGTGTAGTTTATTTTATTGAAAATCTAATATAAATATTACTTTTTAGATTTAAAAGTAATTTAATTTATTCCTTAGGACTAGTTACGTATACTTCTCCTTTAAGAAGTATTTATATCAACATATCTACATAAAGATAATTTAATATATATATCTTTAAGACTAATTTCTTTATATATAATTCTCTTTTTAGAAGTATTTATACTTATATAAGGATAAATTAATTTATATCTTAAAGATTAATTTAATAAAATAAAATACTCATTATATATATATAAAAAGAATAAATAATTAATTAAATAAATAACATTTAAACATAAATAAATATGTATATAACATTATATATGAATAATAATAAAGAAATTTGAAAACTTATTATCGTATTAATGAATACAAGATTAATGGTCTAGTTATTGGAGTTAGATATTAACGATGTTATGGTGGTAATAAAAGTTTTGCAAGCAACAAGAAGTTGAAATATAGTAGCGCTCATATGTTATTGTTACAAAACAAATTGTTAGTTGTGTTTTTTCCCTATTATAGATTTAGGGCATGACACAAAACAAGGATGTAGTTTAGATTCCACCCTTTGATGAAAGATGAACTACACACTCATACTAGACCTAATGATGAGGAGAGCTTGAGCAACTCTAAAAGTTCTAAAGAAGAAAAAGAACCTCAACCTCAAAAATTGAGGAGGTCTACACAAGTTAGGCAACAATCATAAAGATTTGGTTATTCATTATTGGATTCTAGTTGCATTTTTTCTTTGATTGCTAACACTGATGTGCCTAGGACTGTTAGAGAGGCTATGGGTATGAGTGATGCAAATTCTTGGATGAAAGCCATGGATGAGAGGTTTGCATTGAAGAAAAATAAGACTTGGGATTTGGTACCTTTTCCTGTTGGACGCAAACCTATTGGTTGCAAATGGGTGTTCAATAAAAAGTGTGGTCTTGATGGTAGTGTTGGGAAGAATAAGGCATGGTTGGTCACTAAGGGGTTTTCTCAGGTGGAGGGAATTGACTATGGTGAAATATTCTCTAATGTTGCGAAGCTGACATCTATCCGATTCCTGTTATCACTTGCAACAATGTATGAAGTGGAAGTGAAATAGATGGATGTGAAGACAACATTTCTTCATGGCGAGGAAGAGATTTATATGTCATAG
>VDFB02058102.1:0-16933 GCA_007258455.2 Sequoia sempervirens
TTGAATGCACCCAATGATGATTGACACCTACATTATACAACCTGAATTAACTACATTATATAAGTGCCTCCATTTCTATCACAACATAGCCACATTAAACTTGGGTCACACATGAATGCATCCTGTATTTTTTATAGCACAACTGTGCCACATGACCAATACAGTTGTGGATCACATAATTACAGTCACAAGAATCTGTTCCTCCATTGTGATCTTATGGTGATTCCACACAACAAAATCTGGACATGAAATTCTCAAAACCCTTAACCTCTAAAAATGAAATCTGATGAGATGTTGCTTTAAAATATGATTTTCAAACCTGGAACTACAAATCTGACTTCACAACTGAATTCTGCAAAAGACAATGACTATCACCTCAGCACGGTGATATCTTCTTGAATTTTTTCTAATTTTTCCCAGGAAAATCTTTCGTAGTTCTCCACAAACTGTCTCAAGTAGAGCAAAACACTGTCGCAATACATCAGGCGCGGACTCACTTTTCTTTATGTCGGCCACAATTTGATTTTTTTAATTTTTCATGTTTGTCAAACATTCGACAAAAATAATATCCATGCATTCGTACATCATCATCATTCGTACATCATCATTCGTACATCATCATTGTATTATCCAATGCCTCTACCAAGTGAGGAGTATATTGCAGTTGCACATGGTCACCGACAGAGGAGAGATGTGGGAGGTGAGGAGGAGGAGGATTTGGATAGTAGTGATGATGAGGAAAGTAGTGGTGATGAGGAGGAAGAGGGAGATGGTGGAGGACGTGGTGGAGATGGTGGAGGTGGTGGTGGAGCTATTGATGTTAGAGACTTCATGGTGCCTCATAAGAGGTGATCACTTGTAGCTCCCGCAGAGCAGCATGTGCACATTGGAGTACCTTCCCAGCAATAATAGACCTAGATTGCAAGCTTACAGGTTCAGGTGTAGACACTACAAGGTTAGCTAATACAAGCTCGAGGGTTATTAGTGCAGATGCAGACACATATGCAGTCATAGGTGCAGGCTCATGCAGAGGATCTCTCACAAGTACAGGCATAGTTGGAAATTGCACAGGCACAAATAGCCTCCTTGACAGCTGAGAGATGCAACTATATGCGTTGCAAAGTAGGCACAGAGATTGGCTGATAGATTACAGAGATTAGCCAATGGTACCTCTATGGCTAATTATATGAGAGATTTTATTCGTGTGGGTAGAGAGGGTGAGTATTATAGAGGTCGATACCATGATGCTGTTCCTTCAAAGCAGAGAGTCAGTTATGCTCAGTCTTGATTAGGTAAGAGTTAGTCCAAGACTATGAGTAGGGGTGTGACATAGCCTCTTTTGAGAGATATGACAGATCCTGAGATGTCTGGTAGAGGAGGCATTGGTCCAGAGATGCCAACACCGTCTAGGGCCAACAACGCATAGCCTTATGATTGGATTCCCTAATGTATGATATATACTCTGATTTTTTATTCATTGCCATTTTTGACATTGTATCTCTTGACATTTCAGACATCTTTGTATACTTGACATTGTGATTCTTGAGATTTATATGATATGCAGCAGATTTATTGGGGTGATCCCACAATAGTGGTTTACAATTTTTGGTCAAACTGGACACTGAAATTATTATTTTTAACTAAATATTCACTTTCGAGCACCTATAGCGGCTAAACTGTGAGGAATTTGAAGATGATGCAAACTAGAGTTTTGTGACATTTTGTCTGCAGATTCTAAATATATATTTTTTTCAAAAATTTTGGATTCAGATTGCACTTTTGTTTCCATCTCTCTCATAAACTAGTTTTTTTTCAGAAAACAACATTTTAAAAAAGTGATGCTCACCGTATAACACATAAAATTTTTTCCATGAAGGATAAAATTACAATTATTTCAAATTTAGATTTATAACTCAAATATCTAGTGCTTACACTTGGTTAGATAGTTTTTTATTGAATATTTTTTCTCTAATCAAGTTTCAAAGTCAAACCAATTACAATTCAGACATAGCGCGACCGTATAATGCGTAACTTTTTTTGTATGTATCAAAATTCAATATCATTTTTTTCGTTGGATCAAGGACTTAAATATCTAGTCCACTCATATTTTTCAAATTTTTTTTGATAATATTCTATTTTTCCACGTGTAGAACAGAGAACTTGATTTTTGTTAGAAACCCTACATTCACAAGAAATAAAAAATAAATATAATAATAAAATTAAATTTAATTAAAATTATACTTTTTGGAAGCTTATAATAAGGACTACATACTTACAAAAAAAAAAATTAAATGAATTCATTTGATCCCCCAAAAGGTAAATTAAAGGTGGTTTTTTATCAGCATTTTGATAGGTGTAAAGGAGACTCTATTATAGGTATGGTTTAAAACTAGTGGGGTTATATGCAAGGGGGATTGGTCTAAGGTGGTTTGATAAAACCCTCTTTAATTGGAATCCTTTAAATTGAAATTTTCAAGGCTTAAATCATTATATTTTTAAAAAATATGTGATTTCAGCAAAAATCAGGATCACCCAGAAAGTGTAAACCACTATTGTGGCAACACCAATCGATCTATATGTGTTCTATATGATTTTATGATGGATGCATTTACTTTCTTGTTCTATATGCCATGTGTGATTTATATGATGTTATGGATGCAATTTTTTTATCATGATGGCATGCTATGATTTTATGATGTTTTATTTATGATGTTAAATGTGATTATGCTTATAATGATGATGTACGAATGCATGGTGCCCATAGTATTTACATGGATTGATATTTGGATGATAATTTATATACCCAAATGATATGATAATACAACTATATGTATGATTTTGGATATGTTGTTTCTATGATATATGACATAATGATGTAAATGGAATATAATGCACTACACTTTTGATATTTCAAATGAAAATATATGATGTAATGAATGGATGAATGAATGATCAATGTGATGATACTTCCAATGTGTGATGTATGATATGATAATGTAAATGAAAATGCGACTATGTAGATGATTTTCTTTTTGATATTTTTCTTATGCAATTAGATGATGTGATGCACAAATGAAAAATATGGTATGATAAATGTAAATATATGATCAAAGGTATGAATGATTAAATGATATAATAATGCTTTCCAATGTATGCAATGAAAATTATTATGCAACTATATGATAATGATGATGTTTTTGTTAATGTCAAGTATACTCAATCTATCAATGATAAAAGATAACATCGTTTTTGAATTCTTCACCAGCCTTTGGAACAAAATACTCTACAAATGAAAAACTAACATAAATGCAACCTAATTTTACCATGAAAATATACATATGCCAAAGTTGTCACCTTAAAAGTCCATTTATTGTCCTTTTATCATCATTGAGCCTTTAAAATGTTGAAAGTGAGTACAAGCATTGATGGTATGGGTTAGACCATGATGACCTGAGTACTACTTTCATGATTTTTGATATTGCAAATGGACACAAGCATCTAGGTATAATTAAACCAAAATGACCTAAGCATTTCTTGTGTAAACAAACAAGAATCAATCATTTTCCTATGTGAATTCAAAAACTCGTCAGTGATACTTTGTAGAGCACATCTCATGAAAATTCCCACAATAATAATAATTAACTCACAAACTTCAGATAAAGAGAATACTATTCTCCTTCCTAGCTTCTCTAGTTCAATACATCATCGAGTTGCTCCAAATAAATGATAACAAAAATAAAAGCACAACATTTGAACATTCAAGCTAAAGTGATAAAATCATGATTCAAAAGAATATCATCCATCTGGAGTTGTTTTGATTGATTTGATTTCAACCATTTTGATGTGGATGGTTGATTTTCTAAAATGTTTTGAGTTTGATGTATGTCCAATGTTGAGTTTCCCTATGATCATTGTGTTTTTTTTGTTGTCATACCATTGTTGTCTATTTGTTTAAACTCAAAGTTTATTGCCCCCAGTAAGTTCAAGATTTTTCCCCCAAGCTAGTGTGAGACATAACCACTTTTCCAGGATATGTTCATGAGATTTCCCTTCAATGATAAGCATAAATGATGGTGAAAGTGAACAATCAAGACATGCATCTAATAGATGGAAAAGCTAGTTCAAATCACAAGTAGTGCATGTTTCCAGGTTTTCACTACGTGTTTTTATTGCACTTTTTCATATTTATGATTTTTTTGTATTTTTCTCTTTTCTGATTATTTTTTTTTATTTTTTTCTATCACCAAGACCCATGTTTGCCAAGTTTTCATCAAGGTGACCATTTTTCCATGCACTAGATGATTCAGGTATAGAATTTCCTAAGATGGATATTGCTGATAGGTTCATCAAAAAATCCCCTTCAGGTGTAGATAGTTGATAGGCTCCAGATCCATAGACTAATATGACAACAAAGAGACCTAGCCAATTAGGTTTAAATTTCCCTTTCTTGCAAGTTGTCCTATTGAATTTGAGGGTTTTCCTTTAGGACCAAATCACCAACCTGAAATAATCTAGGTTTTACCATGTGATTGTAGCTTTTGGACATCCTCTATTGATATGCCTTCAAATGATTCACAACTTGTTGATGATGTTCATCCAATAGTTTCAATTCTTGAAGTCTAGACACTCTATAATCCTCATCTCAAATTATTCCCTTTAGTGACACATGGAGTGATGGTATCTCAACCTCAATAGGTAGTATGCCCTCTGATCCATATAGCAAGCAATAAGGTGTATCTCTTGTAGGTGTTCTAATGTTGGTTTTGTATGCCCATAGAGCAGGGTTTAATTGTGCATGCCAATCACGTCCAACATCATTGATAGTCTTCTTCAAAAAAATTAGAATAGTTTTATTTGAGGCCTCTGCTTGGCCATTCCCTTGAGGATAGTACAGTGTTGAAAAATGATGTTGGATATGAAACCTCTCACACAGTTCCTGAACATCTTGATTCTTAAAAGGTCTACCATTGTTGGTTACAATAAACTATGGAATACCATACCAACAAATGAGGTAATTCAGTATGAACGAAGAAATATGTTTTCCAATGATTGTTGTTAAGGGAATAGCTTCTATCCACTTTGTAAAGTACTTTGTGGTTGTGATTATGAATTTTTTTCCATTGGATGAAGATGGATTAATATTTCCTACCAGGTCTAGTCCCCACTGACAAAAGGGCCATGTTGAAGTAAACGGTTGTAATTCTTATGCTAGCGCGTGGATTAGATTTCCACGGATTTGACATTTCTGGCACTTTCTAACAAACTGAAAAGACTCCTTCTCCATGTTCAACCAGTAATACCCCAAACAGAGGAGTTTCTTTGCTAGGGTTAGTCCACTTGAATGATTTCCACAAATACCTTCGTGAACCTCATGTAAGGTTGTCATCGATTCATTATGTTCTAGAAACCAGAGAAGAGTACCATCTAGACCTCAATGGTAAAGTATGTCGGCAATTAAGGTATGTCATGTGGTTTGGCAGATGAAGTTGCATTTCTAGTTTTTGGAAAGATCGGGAGAAAGGATATTGTCCTTTAGGTAAGCATAGTTATTTCCATAGATTGAGGGTTCAATGTCAACTATATGGAATATGGTTTGAGATTCGAAATTATCATAAGAAAGATTAGACACTTCTTCCACAATAAATTCATAATGACCTCAGTTTTCTAGAATCTGCAAGAGAAGCAATTGTTGCTATAGCATCAATAACTTTACATTTTATGCCCTTAGAATCTGTTCAAATTTGATATCTACAAAGTACTTTTTGAAATCATCCACCATTTTCCTATATGGCATCAACTTCTCATCTTTGGTTTGATATTCATCATTTACCTAATAAATGACTAATTGTGAATCTCCATATACTTGTAGCTTTGTGATCTTTCATTCAACTGCCACTTTTATGCCAATGATTAATGCCTCATATTCAGCTACATTATTTTTACATGGAAACATGAGTCTATAGGACTTTGGGATGGTATATCCTTGAGGTGTAACAAACATAATTCCTGCAACTAACCCACGTTGTGTGTAGGACCCATCAAAATACAACCATTGTTGTGTTTTCATAGTAAGAATGTTTGCATTAGGAAACTCAATGCCCATTGGATGATTATTTGGTAGTGGAGCTTCGGCTAACTGATTAGTTATCACCTAACCCTTGATGGCTCTTCGATCTGCATACTGGATGTCAAATTCACTTAAGATCATGACCCACTTGGCTAGTCTTCCTTTTAGGGCAGCCTTGTTGAGTAAATACTTTAGTGGATCAATCTTTGCAATGAGCTTGACTGTGTGGGCTAACATGTAATGCCACAATTGTTGGGTAGAAAATACCACTGCCAAACAAGCTTTATCAATGAAGAAGTAATTTATCTCATAACCATTAAGAGTCTTGTTGATATAATAGATAGCTTGTTCCTTTCCCGCGGGATCTTCTTGTGCTAATAAAGCACCCAAAGAAATCTCAGTTGTTGCAATGTATAGTAATAATGGTATATCTTCTATAGGTGGCATTAGTATGGGTGGTGACATCAGGTATTTATTTATTTGATTGAAATTTTTTTCACATCCTTGAACCCATTTGAAAGAGATATTCCTATGTAGCAAATGATTGAATGGATGACTTTTGACTACTAATTGGGAGATAAACCTCCTGATTGATTGTAGCCTACCTTGTAGAGACCATAGTTGATTGATATTCTTTGGTGGTGGAATTTCCATTATAGCCTTGGCCTTGGCGGGATCCACTTCGATACCCTTTTATGAAACTATGTATCCTAAAAGCTTTGCTAATGTAACACCAAACACACATTTCTTAGGATTTAATCCGACATTGAACTTCTCTAATCTAGTAAATATTTTGTCCAGGATCTCTAGATGTCCTTTTCTGGTATATGACTTTGCTAATATATCATCCACGTAATCTTCCAAAAATGTATGCATCATGTCATGGAAAATGGTGGTCATTGCTCGCTGATATGTAGCTCCTACATTTTTCAACCCAAAGGGCATGACGTTCCAGCAGAATGTGCCCCATCGACATGTGAATGTTGTTTTCTCTTGATATTCTAGTGCTATTTTGATTTGGATGTAACCTGAGAAGCCATCCATTAGTGATAACATGGCATGTCCTATTGTTAAGTCTACAATAATGTCAATGTTTGGTAATGGAAAATCATCATTTGGGCATGCCTTGTTGAGATCTCTGAAGTCAATACATATTTTGATACTATTGTCTAGTTTATAAATAGGTACAATATTTAAAATCACTCAACATAATCAATAGGTCTGATGAATCTTGCATCTAACAACTTTTTTAGCTCTGCCTTTACCAATAAGGCGATATGTAGATGCATTTTCCTTAGTTTTTGCTTCACAGGTTTTATCCCAGATGGTAGAGATAAATGATGCATTAGAAGATTTGGATCTAACCCTAGCATATCAGAGTAAGACCAAGCAAATTCAATGTGTCTATCTTCAAAGAACTTGATGAATTTAGTCTTTTCTTATTCAATCATAGATGTTGCCAGATGTAAATTTTTTTCTTTCTTTGTCATTCCAAGATTGATAGACTGTGCAGGTTCCACCAATACTGATGATCTTTCATGATAGTGTTCTAGAAGGGTGTCAAATCTCCCATCTTTTGGTGCCTCAGAGAGGTTTTCACCGTCAGATGTGTTCTTTATTCTTAATTTTTTGAGATCTAATGCTACCATTGAATGGTTTTCACCATTAGATCCATTATTCTTGTTTTCAATTTTGCAATTGAAAGATTTGACACCCTCCTGATTCAAAGCATCCTTATGAGATTCATGGTAGAACTTGTGTCAAGTGTGTCACAACAAAGGAAATTAACGATAGCATCATCATTCGCAACGATAGGTACATCAATAGGTTCAGTTGGTACCCAGTTGATAAGTTCATGATGTATTAACGGTAAAAGGTCATTAGATTGGTTAAGGTCAATGACAGTGAGGGTTTCGATAGCCATGTTTTCAAGGTCTATGATATTACTCTCCTCCAAGTCATCTATTTCACTTGATGTATGCCCATCCTCACTTGAGTCATTGATATTTTGTGATCCTAATACAAGAGGTCTAGTCCCTGAGCTTTGTCCCTCCTCACGTGTGGGTGCATACTCTTTTATAACATCAACTTGTATGTCCTTGTATGATACTTTTGATAAAGAATCCCACTCATACTCATTAGAATCGGTTTTAGAGCTATCTCGCATTTAAATGATTCTTTCAACAACTCTATGAGTGTTTTCTTCTTTTTTTTCCCCTTTATAACCCACTCTCTTTTTATCTTTTGACTGAAGTGTGAGAGGTTGAATGGTTTCTATAATGCCCACTTTTCTTTCTCCAATAGGTCCTTGTCCTTCATACCCCATTTTCTCTAATATTGTTTTTCCCTTTCCATATTGATTTGTCTTTATGCTGATAGTTGTTGATGTAGATGCTTCCTCATCATTGTAGAGCCAATTGAGGATGGCCTTATCTTTAGATTCATCCTCTAAAGTGCCTTCATTTACAAATCCATCATCCAAAACCATGGTAGGTTGTGATGATTTTTGTGTTAATGTTGACGGTTTCCCATATGATCTTGGAAATGGTAGCAGCTGTGAAAGACATAAAGATTGCCCAATGTAATACTCTCCCATGCCTTTGTCTATTAACTAGATCTTTTCTTTGAATTGTTGTAATAGAGAATTCAATTGACCTTCATTGTTTGATAGAGTGGAGTCAGTGACACTAGTATCTTTTGATTGGTCCTTTTTCTCAACCCATTTAGATACCACATTTGGTTGTCTCTCACTATTGGATGAACTAGAAGTGTTTGCTTCCCTATTATGGGGCACAAAAGTGCCTTGAGCTAGTTTAATCATGTTACAATATTGGGGATTGTTTTAATCAACTAAAATAGTAAATTCTTGTCCATTAACAGGAAAATTTAAGCACTAATGATAAGTTGAGGGTATTGCTTGCATTTTGTGAATCCAAGGGCATCCCAAGAGTATATTATAAGTCATGTCTTTGTCTAGCACTTGACAAACTATATTCTTCACAATTGGTCCTACTTGAATATGCAACATGATAAATCCTTTGGAGGATCTCTCTTCTTCATCATAGGCTTTTATTGTTATTTTCCTTCTGGCATCAATAGCATTATCATAATATCCTACTGCATGGATTAGTTTTAAAGTGGAAATGTTTAAACCAGCTCCACCATCTATCAGGACACGTTTAACACAATGTTTATGGATGAAGACTTCAATATGAAGGGAAGCATTGTGTGGATGATTAAGTGATAAGTCATCTTGTTCAAAAAATGATAAGCAGCGAGGCATGGTTAAATGTCCCACCATAGCCTAGACTTGGAAAACTCCCAGATTATTGGGTACTGTTGTCACCACAAGAGCTTGTTCCAAAACCTCCTTATGAGGTAGTGAGATTTTAAGGAGTTATAATATTGATATTTGGGCTGATATTATTTGTAGTTGATCAACTATGTTGTACTAATTTGAAAGGGCAGTAGTGGTTTTAGATCCAAATCCTTTCAATATTACCTTGGATTGCCCCCTTATTGTCATGTTGACAGGTAATCTTGCTTCTCCCTAATTTTTATGACATTAATCTAATGGTTGGATGTGACCATGTTCGGGATCAAATTTAGTGGTATGATGTCATTGATTCCAGTGTTATCAATTCAATTATCAGCTGCATCATTCTTCTCAACCAAAGAAATACAATGAATAGTGTTGTCATAAATGTAGTTTACATTTTTACCTTTACTGTTTGCAGAGGAAGATTCTACCTTTTCATAATTTGATAAAGGATTTTTAAATGCACTCTGATCATTGTCTGTTTGATGTCCTTCTATGAATACTTTCTTATTGTCAATCAAATCTTTTACTAGATGTTTCAACTACATACAATCATTCTTTTTATGTGCTTTGTTTTTATGAAAGTCACAATAATCCATGTCATTCCACCAAGATGGATTTACTTTTGGTTCCCAATTTCTTGCTTTAGGTAATGTGATAAGTCCATGTGTAAGAATTTCTCTCATTGTTGATTCAATTGTTTGTCCCAACGGTGTGAATCTTCTTCGATTTGATGGTTTTTGATATGATTGTGGTTTAGATTATCCATTGTTCGAATTGTTGTTTTGATTGAAATTTTGATTGATGTTTTGAGCATTGTTTTGATCGGTCTTTGTAGTAGTCATTGTCAAATTAAATACCGGTTTCACATTTTGTGTCTCATTTGCAGCATCATTATTACTAGTATTTATATTCTTTTTCCAAAACTTTGGTTTATCATTGCTATTGTAGTGATTCAAGGAGTTTGTATTATTTGATCCTTCATTGTACTATTCTATAACCCATCTCTTGACTAAAGCTTCTTTGATCTTGAGCCCATTTTCTATCACTTTATCAAATGTAGGTGGGCATTGTAGTTAAAAGATGTAACTCATCTCATCAGTTAGGTTGTTAATGAATAGTTCCATCTTTTCCTCTTCAGGTATGGAATGAGGATACCTAGCAAAAAAACTTTGCCATCATTGTAGAAATGAGAGGAATGTTTCACCTTTCTTTTGTTTCGTATTGTAAAGGCCCTTTATTGTTATCTCATGTTGAATATTATAGGAGAATTGTGAGATAAACCTGTTGACAAGTTCCTCAAAATATCAAATTCCTGGTTGTAGTTTAGAGAACCATTCCATACATTGACCTCCTAAGCTTCTTAGAAATAACCTCATTAGATAAGTTTCCTCTTGTGCAAATTCTAAACTCATGGTTCTAAATTCCCTCACATGATCAATTGGATGAGTTTTACCATTGTACTTGTCATATTTTGGGAATTCGTAATGTCTAGGAAATGGTATCATGTCTACACTTGGATCAAAAGGATAGGGACAAATGTCCTATAATGAGTACCTTTTTCTAATCCCTTTTTACATATCTTTAAGTTGTTGGTGCAAGTTTTGCATTTGATGTGTTAGGACATTCACTTGATCTATGTTTTGTGTGTTTTGTGGTTCAGTTTCAGCTACTATAGGTGGTTTTTTTAGTCTATTAAAGTCAAAGTCCTTCAGAAGTTTTGCACCTAATTCAGCTAACATCAAAAGGTATTTTTCTCCATCCCTTTCCAAAACATTTTCCATAAATATATCAAATTTAGGATCGTGTTGTGTCATTTGGATATCCTCTTTAGTTATTTCATTACCATCATTTTGGTGGAATCTAGAAAAGGGATTTTCTTCAGCCATAGTATTTAGTGTTTCAATTTCTTTCTCTCTAAGTTTTTGTATTTGTAACCTTGTTAGAATGGGCATACAAGTGTTGGGGTTTTCACTAAACTTTCATCTTTTTGTGACGTAGTGCTAAGGATGATAACTTAGTCAAATAGAATGATAAATTCTATTAATGAGACCAAGTTATATTTTCTCTTTTTATACCATTTCATTTCGTGATTGTAGGATGATTGATCCTAATAAGGAAACTTAAATTAATAATCAATAGTTGTGTTTGATGATAAGGCATTTTAAAATTGTAAGATCTTGGTTTAATTTTGAAAGATTTTGACTTGTAAGGTCCAATTTTCCAAGTTTAAGACATTGGTTTGACTGAGAAAATGTTTTATTTCTGGTAAAAATTCAAATTTTGATGTCAACTATTTGATAGGAGGTAAAAATAACTCTCTAGTTTTTTATTTTGTGGATGCACTATAAAACACCTCTGATGCGCTAAAATAGAGTGTAAATGCGCTAGTAGATTGGGTATATGCACCATTAAACAAGGCAGATGCACTAACAAACTGGGTAGATGCACTGAAAAAGAGTGTAAATGCTCTAGTAAACTAGGTATATGCACTATTAAACAGGGCATATGCACTGACAAACTGGGTGGATGTGCTGAAACAAAACATAGTTGTGCTAATATTCTGGGTAAATATTTTGACCAACTAGGTGTAGATGCACTAAAATAGAATGTATATGTGCTAAAATACTAAGTAGATGTGCTGAAATAGAGTTTGGTTGTGCTAAACTAGAAGCGATCAGAGTTCAATCTATTTGTTCTGCTTATTTTTCAATAAAGGATTGATTCCAGGTTGTCATTTTCTAAACAATGAAGATTTTGGAGGGTTGTTTTGCTTGTAAATATTCAAATTTGATGATCTAATTGGATGATTCCTTTGAAAATGAATTTACACACACAAAAGAAAGTTTGTAAACATTGTTTCCAACACTACACATTAAACAAAGAGTGTGTATTCTAGAATCAGGTCTGATTCTTTCAATTTCCACTAGTTTGACACAAATAAAGACAATTCAAGCATTTTTCTAATTGTCAAGTAGGTCACTTAGAATATCACATCCCACAACTTGCAACTATGTCATCTCACATAGCCCAATCACCCCCTAGAGGGCACCGATGTTTTTTCCTTTCCTGAGTCTTAACCAAAGTCGAATCATCCACTTTTGGCCAGGGTCTCTGATAGTTATATGGTGAGTAAATCTTGGGGGGATATTCTTCCCTCCCCTTGTATTATGATATAAAAAGTGTTCAGAAACTAACACAGTTGGATTCTACTTTAGAGTTCTTAGAAAGGGTATCTGTTCGGAGTGACGAATGATAAACTCCCTCAGGAGACCTCCCAATCTTTAGAACAAAGATTTTGGGGATGGTTATCTTGCACACTTCTGGTGAATGTGGGTTTCCCCATATTCACTTTTGTTTTATAGTGGGTTGGAAAACCTGGCTTTGGTTGTTCCCACTTAGGTCATTCTTGTAGGGTGAATACTTTTTCCCACTACGGCAGGCCTTCTAAAGGTGTTAATAAAGTAGGATAGCAAGTCTAGCATTCTGATCACCTAGTTAAGGGGAGAGCATAAGCCTATTGCTTTCGAAACATAGTAGACATGGGGTTCAAACTATTTCTTTAATTAAGCTAGATGTACTATCTTAACTAAAGGAAAAAGCAATAATGAAAGTAAATCCCTGCAAACACCATTAGTAATTTGTGAATTTTTGTCTTTGATCGGTGTAAGTGTTTTTGACAATCATCTTTGACAAGCATATTTGGTACCTATGACACAGAAAATGGTGATTAATTCCTAGATTTTTAAGATTTTGTAAAAATACTTAGATGCGCCATAACAGTAATTAGATGTTCCAAAAGAAAATTTGAATGCACAAAAATGACAGCTCTATGTGCTATAGAATTTGATGTATGCACTAAAAGATAGGGTCAATGCACTGAAAGAAAACCCCATGACTGGTGAAATAGGATACTAGATGCACTGTAACAATAGTCGTATGCACAAAAATATCTGTCGGATGCACTGAAACAATACTCAGATGCGCTAAAATATATGTCGTATGCACCGTAAAAAGTCTCAATCGCGCTAAAACAAAACACGTCAAAATCCTGCGAGCATACTTTTCAAAAGAATATGTTAAAAATGGGGTTTTATGCCCCACAGTGGACACCAATTTATGTGAGTAAAATATGCATAAATGAATAAAAAACACAATCAATAATACATTATGTCAATAGATTTAAATAATAATTAATCTAATTAAAGCAGAAATCCAATGAAAGCGTCTAATTGCTCTCTAACTCCAAAGATTTATTAAATCACAGAGGCTCTCAGATTTTGTAAGCATTGTGACTGTTAAAATGCCAATCTAGAGAATGAGATGATGTAAAATGCAGGAATCTAATCCTATATGATAATTGTTAAATGATATGATGTAATCCTATAGATGAATATGATATAAAACTGATAAAATAAACTAATATGTAGCTATATGAAGAGCCATGATTATAAAACTAAGATGATTCTAATATGATTCTACAATGATGATTGCCATTTTACTAATATGATAAATGCTCAAATGCTTCTAATGTTATTTCTGCAGAGTAAGATTGAACAAAGTTGGGATTCATTTCCTATAGAAAGAATTTGTATTTATAGATTTCCTAGCAGCATATTTGTGATGTGGCAGCAAGGGTCTAGATTTGATTTGAAGGATTCAATGGTGAAGGATGAAGAATCTTAAAAATATTATGGATTGTTTCTCCCCACAAAACATTCAGCTAGAGAATAAGAATGATCAATAGAAGAAGATGAAGAAGTTTGCTAGTAATTTATCTCAAATTTGTCTCCAAATCTATCTGTGAAGGCTGAGTTGAATTAATTAGATATAAAATATTTAATTTTTTTGGTGGATATGATGAGTAAAAAGAGGAAATAGCTGTACAAATTTTCTTTAATTGAATTATTTGGATTTATTCAATTTAGAAAAAGAGGATATTTATTTTAATAAAACCAACTATAGAAGTCTTGTTTATTAAAGTAAGATGGAAGAAATAGATAATTAAATAAAACAAAGTATGTGGACTTGTTTATTTAATTAAGATAGAATGATGTGATTAAGATAGAATAAATATAATTATAGAATAATTTGATAATAATAATTAAATAAAACAAAGTATGTGATTTGTTTATTTAGTTAAGATGAAATAATATGATAAAGATAAAAGAATTAGAAGTGAACTATATAAATAAATATTTCTATTTATTTATAAGTAGATGAATATAGAAGGGTTAATTAATCAAATAAATTGTATTTAATTAATTATATTATCCAGACCATTTTTAGGTGTATACAATAATTTCTAGTAAATTTAGGTAACATCAATAAAATAATTGTATAAACTAAAAATCCATATAGGTATACAATGCTATATATTAGTAGAACTATAATATATGTACAAAATATTCATATAGGCTTACAACAAACCATATAGATGCACAATGTCACATGTTGGTAATACTAACTAATGTACAAGAAAGGCACATAGGTATATAACAAAGATATAATATTATCAATATTTTCCACTAGGATGGAAGAATCCATAACCCTTTGACTGTGAAGTAGGTGGAGAGGCAAGTGATGACTATTTCTTTCAAACTCACCGAGTTGACCTCCTCTTCAAAAAAATTTGGAGGTACACAGGTAATACAATTATTAAATATATACATTAATATCAAAAAATTAATTATACAACGATATATAAGCAAATACACACTTACCAGCATCTAATAATAAATCCCAATCAATCATTGTATCTCTTCATCCATTTGGAGGGAAGGTGCATGATTTGGATTTGTGACCCCTTGTGACAAGAATCAAGAAGCATAATTGAAAATTACACTAATAGACAGAGGATAAAACAAGAAATGGAATTTGAAATTTACTAATCTGGCTCATAACTCTAACAAAGGTATAAAATAAAAAATACAATAGCAACACCCACCTCCATTGTGCCATGAATATCAAGAGGATTTTGAATTGATGTCATTAACCAAAAATACAACATTATTTTACCAAAATATGCCTAACATTATTTATAAATATAATGATTAGATACAATTTTACATGTACTATATTTATTATTTCTTTGCTAATTACATACTTATAGACCTAATATGGTCCTGTAATCAAGAGATGAAGGGTGAATAGATGTAGGATGAACTCTCTAACCCTAAAATTTTATCACAATCAATTTACATTAATTTTAAATTATTATAGATGAATAGATATTTTGAAAAGAAATATAGTAAATTACATTTTACCTTATTCAAAATTGCATGTCCATCAATGTCAAATTCCTTATCTAGTAGGTCATTTATGAACACAATTTCATCTAATATGGGTGTTTCCTAATATGGCCTCATGTATCTCGAAAATCCTCGAATCCATAATCACAATTACACCCACAATCTCAACAAAGGTGATTTTATTGTCGCAACTTAAGATCCTCACCCTCATCACCTTATAGTACAAGTCGATTGTGTTGTAACAAGGTCTATATGAGGAATTTGATATACTCTAGAGTCTCCACCTCAATACCCTCCTTCATAATGGGAGGGATCTTGACATGCTCAATATTTGGCCCATCAAGGGGTCTTTGTGCCCACTCATAGGCACAACATTCCCCCTATCTCCTATTGAAATTCCTTGTGCCTCCACCCTAGAAGTCACACATAAAGTAGATTGGGATTTCATTTAGTACAAACTTACAATAGAGCTTCCTCAAAAAATACCATGGGTCCTCATTATTGTTGAATGGAGGATGGTAAAAACTATGCACCATCTCTCCCAAAAAAAACCCATTCCTTGGTGTTGGCACCAATGGATAGTGAACATCTTGCTATTACCATGTAAGGTGCATTATTTTGTGGATCAATGAACACCACACAAATAAAATTTTAATATATATTTTTTACTTGTTGGTATGTACAATAATTTTGAGGCATAAAATTACCTTTCTTCCTCCCTCTTATTTGACCACATGTTAATTTATCCACTCATGGAATATATATGATGGATGATAGGTTTCAATGAGGTGGTGAGGGTTGTCGTAAGGGAACTAGTTCCACTTATATTTTTCAACCTATCGATCAATGCTTGGAGTTCCCTTCTATTAATTTAAAATTAACCTATTAGGTTTTGTTGCATTTGAGAAATATATTGATGAATTGATATATTTTTTTGAGTGTTTGGTTTTCCATGTTCTTCACTAGGGTTTCCATTAATATTTGAATTAGGGGCTTCATTAATTGGTGAAGGATTTTCATTTCCTAGAAATTCAAAACATAGAATTCAAATCATTGCTAAATTGTTACTTTATCTAAATTTTACACTTAAAAACTAGAAAAACTACCTCCTTGACCTCATAGATGTTGTGGTGACATTTTGACAGTGGCTTGATCAAATTGAGAATGTATTAACCATATTTATCACTCATAGTTTGTTGTTGCAAAGGTAAGAGGTTAGGTTCAAATGAGCTCAACCTCTTTAGATTTTTATTTTTAACATAGTTATAATGTGAGCATATTATGGTTTGCTAGTGA
>VDFB02058106.1:0-13623 GCA_007258455.2 Sequoia sempervirens
TATATATATATATATATATATATATATATATATATATATATATATATATATAATGATGTGTATATATATGTTTCTATATATGTATACCTATATATATATGTATATTTCAATAATAGCCTTCTATCAAACCAACACCACAATGGATCTTTTTGTCATACCTACCAAAGTATACATTCCCACACATCAGCATTCAATATTGTATTTACTTCACCTGCCACCATTGTGCAATGATAGGATATGCATAAAGGCATGTATGTATATTTTACTACTATTTCTATTACAATTTCCCTATTTCTCTATAATATTGAATTCTAGATAATGCAACTCCTAGTATACAATTACTCTATTTGTTAGCAGATTGAAAAGAGTGCAACCACCATATTAAAATCAAAAGCATGGGAGGTCAATGAGCGTGCAAATGTATATATGCAAACACAAGAATATATCACATTGCTGTTCAAAATCTACACCATTCTATGATTTTCTTCTACTTAATGTTGGTTTTTGAACAAGTGATATCTTCCTATGGTTCACAAGTGTCTCGCTAATTGTTCTTTTCGTAGTGTCCCCATTTTTGTTTCATATGTGTTGCTAAATAATGTGGCTAAAATGTATAATTGATAAGGAAACTCTTACATGCATTGCTTGGATTCTATCAATATGTTTCATGATACTCTTTTTCCCATAACAAACTATTCATTATCACAATTTAACTTTATTTTACTTGCATAGCCTACGAGTAAACATACGAGCTCAAGCACATTAGCATGTATGAACTTACATGTATAACCATATATATATTTAGAGTAGCAATTACACATAAATATATAAAAAAATATATATGTGTATGCATGTGTATATAATTATATATATATGAATGATTAGAAAAGGAATAGGATGGTTTAAATGTTAGAATATATTAAAATATATACAAAAAAAATTTACAGCTTTTTTGTGTTAGCACAGTTTAATCTTCATCATAATATATGCATATGTATATATGCATGTGCAATAAAAAATGTTAAGTTTTTTTAGATGGAGGCTTGAATGAAGGAAGTTACAATGCACAGGCATAGGCAGCAACAGTGCTACACTCTTCTTAAAAGAGTGTATCGTACCTTCCATTCATTACAGTCTCCATAGAAAATAAAATGCATATGCATAGATACATTTGCAAATAGTTTTGCATATATGTATGCTTTGGTTCTTGTTGAGAAGTTACTATTAGAAAAAGTATTTTGTGCAAGTGGTTCCACCCCCTCTACACATATACAAATATCTTTTCAACTTTCCAGATCAATTATTTAGCCCTAGCTCTTTATGGCGATACTTATTTTCTTTAAGCTATGGCAACAATTATATGATGAAACAATCTCTACAAAATGTCTTTGGTGGCTTTTAAGTGTTTTCGTAATAGTTCTTTGATCTGTACAACTTTATATCTTTAACTAATGGGTTGTTTGTTTCAAATTTCCATTTGTTAAGAAGAGAGATTTTATTCGTGCAATATGTGTAAGATATTCATAATGGAAAAATGGCTATTCTGACAATGCAACTCAATCAATATATTTTCGAGCACATATTCATTATGTCAGAATAGCTATTCTGACAATGCAACTAAATCAAAATATTTTCTTGCATATTTTGGAGTATACTTGCCCACACTACAATATTCAATATTACATTTACTTCATGTTGTGCTATTGTACCACAATTGGTCTATATATACATACTCAATTTTATGTTTTATATTCAAAGATATACATATGTGCAAACATATAGTTGGCTTGCCAATTTGAAATTGGAGTTACATTGTCTAGCAACAAATATTATAGAGAAATAGAGAAATTGTAAAATAGCTATGGGTTCTTGGTCATCTGTGATTTAGCTATGATTTTTAACTATTCTTTTTATATATTTTTTATGTAATTTTGTATTCTTGCAATAAGCCATTCCACAATGTGTTTTCCCCATTCCATATTTATCTAATTTTAGACATGTATAATACACATATAGGCATATATACAAATGCATACATCTAGACAAATATATACATACATATGTATATCTAAACATGTTGGTATATTATGTTTATGTGTATTTATGTAAGTTGTGATTTTAAGTAGAGTTTAAAGTAGCATGTATAAGTATTGTCTATGTAGTGTAAAAAATCATCACTATATAGTTATAGCATTGAATCTATTTTTTTTAAAGCCTTTTCCTATTCATACTTTTATAGTTTGACATAGGACAGTATGGAATACTACATTTACTATCTTTTGTGCCATCGTCTAGCAATGGCGACATTAATTGACCCCTACATAAACAAACACTTTCCATTCATAAGAACAAGAATGAGCTTGATGCATAGAGGCTTCATGAAACAATTGATGTAATTGAGGAGTATGGTCTCAGAAGCATGCAATGTTTTATGAAGCCTCTGTGCATCAATCTCATGACATGAAATTCATATCCATGGAACTATTTTCACCTAATGAGCATGGTATTTTTTCATATACAAATCTACATAATTGTAAACTTGTTTTTCCCTTATCTGTTTCAACTTTCGTAGAATAAATTGTTCTTCATGACATCCTTTCTTCCAACTGCCTATAAAAAATTGTTCATTACCATAGCTTGGCTCTTCTATTCTCCTTATTTCAGAGCTGATTTTACTACAAAGAAGAATAGACTAGACTTTTTTTAAAGAATGGAAGTCTCAAGAGAATTTCAAATCTTTGAAATAAGAAAACTATTGGCAACACACTATTATTTCTATTTCAAACATTAATATACAAATGTATATATTGATGACAAATAGAGTAATTGTATGAGAGGCATTAGAATAACACTTGTTCACTACTAAATATTATATAAAATAATTGGCACTAAATATTAAACACAAATAGGGAAATTGCACAAAGAACTTTTAGGGAAACACTTAAGGCCAATATGAAAATGTCAAAACTCGAGGCATGGAAAATAGGTTTGGAATAAGAGAAGATTTTGAGCTTATGACGATAATTGTGTTTAGGAATCTCTTTATCAACTTGTTCATCTTATACAACTACTTGCATGAGAAATATAATACAATATAAAAAATTATATATGCAAACAACAAAATTTCCCCTACTTTGTCATTGTTTGATATATGGTATGGCTCCATTAAATTTTTTATGGACTTTACATACTTTTTTTTTCTTAGAGGTTTGGCTAGAGCCCATGAGGCTTCACGATGTCAATATGGTAGGGAGGAAAATGAGCATGGGTTTTGTGGTTTTTCCTTTGGCCATCATACATTGGCTACTACAAATACACAACACATTCTATTTTGTCGGCTACATTTCTCCACACTCATATAACTATCCTTTTAGCTTGCTAAATCAACTATATTAAACTGGTTCTTTGTGATGATCCGTACTTTATTTGGCTTATGTAAATAATTATATGGTATGATTGTTATTTTTGTGTAAATAATACCTTGCCCATTTCTTTAAACTTATACATAGATAACAAAATCTAAAACATATTGATACAAGATTGAAGCTACATCCTTCGCTGGTAAATATTGAAGACAAACAAAGAATTGTATAAAAGGTATTAGAATTTATGATGAAAATTATCTATAGGCATCTCTTTATCAACATATCAATCTTTTGAAACTTTTATGCTGAAGAAAAAAGTCTATTAGAAGACATAGATTGCTTGTGTTGTGTGATTATGTTCTATAATATTCTTTCCTCCTATTTCAAAGCTCTATTTAATGTTTAGTTTTGGTATTCTCTCATTTCATGTGGTTCCTGAGTGTTTTCCTAATGGTTCTTTTACAAAATTTTCCTTGTCACTAACTATATGTGATTGAAACCATTTTAGATTGCAAACATTGCTAGTTGTACATAACTACACATTTCCAAAATACTAAATAGGTTTTTCATCACATGTTTGCAATGGTGTAAAAGCTCCAACTACATTCTATTTATATAGAAGGTAAGCCTATATGTACTTTATTCCATCCCTTATTTCATGACTACATGTAAAATTCTTTTTCATAAATGATATAACTACATATATCTTTAAAATTGTATAGCATTGATTTCAACTAAAGAAAATTGTTAGGTTAATGCTTGGGAATTCTTATTTTTGGATATTTGATTGTGCTTTGGTTTTGTGGGTAGGAAATGTATGTTCTTTCTTGGGAGTTTGGTGATAGCCCATGAGGTTGCATGGCCCAATACAGTAGGGTGGAGAGTAGGCCTTCTTTCTTTTTGTTCAGACTACATCTGGTTGCAACTACAAGGTATGCATAGATCCTATCTAGCACTACTATTTTGCAAATATCCACATAATTTCTTCCTATCTTTCCATATATATTGACACATTCAATCAGATTCCATGTTTTTTATTTTAATATGGTTTCATCTCTTATTTTATGACTATGTGTCGAATCCTTTGTCATAAATCATATAACTATACATATTTTAAAAAAAAATTATAGCAATGATTTCAACTAAAGAAAATTCCCAGGTGGTGGAAAGCATGCCTCTTTTTCTTCTATTCATACTACACCTAGTTGCACCTACAAGGTATGCCTACATCCTATCTAAGACTCCCCTTTTTCAAATATGAACGTAATATATTCTTGTGTTTCCATGTATACATTTGCATATTATTTGAACTCCTATGCTTTTGATTTTAATATGGTTCCCACATGCTTTTTACTCTACTCACAAAGAGATTAATTGTATAAGAGTAGCTACATTATCTAGCATTGAGTATTATAGAGAAATAATAAAGAAATTGTAACAAACCTGCTAGTAAAATATGCATACATGTATTGATGCATATATACATATTTATACACATGTATACACATGTATATACATGTGTAAATTTGTATATATATACATGTATGCATGTATGTATATATATATATACACACACATGTGTATAGATATGTATATATGCATAAATATATGTATGTATGTTCTACTAATAGCTCTATTACAATTCCCCCATTATACATATATACATATATATGTATAAAATGGGAAATGTCCTTTTTACGTAAAAATATTTAGAATCATATCATATAATTATTGCCATGACCTAAAGAAAGTAGGTATTATCATAAAGAACCAACTTTATACAGTTCATCTAGCAAGCTGAAAAGATAGTTGTATGAGCATGGAGAAATTTTAATATTGCATTTACTTCACTTGGCAGCATCGTGCCACAATAGGATGCATTGGTCCTTGCACCAACAAACACTTACCATTCACCTTCCCCATATCTAGGACACCACCAACCTATGTAATTACCAATGTCCACGTCACCACAAAAAACCCCAGTGGATTAAGTTTGTGGCATCTTGTATACATATATATATATAGATAAAAGAAATACACCAAAGGTTGGTTGAATGGTTACATATATACATACATATATTCTAGATTTAAGCTCTATTATTTGGCACTAAGTATTAGAGAGAAATAGGAAAATTGATAAAGAACTCTCCATCACTACTAATGCACATATTCATGATGCTCCACATCGCCACAAAAAAACTCGATGAACTCCCCTCCAGCTGGTCATATCCTCGTCACTGGAAAATCCAAAATAGGCCTTGTCCTACAATAGGTTTGTTGCAATTTCTCTATTTTTCTATAGCATACAACCCTAAACCCTACACACAGATAACTACAATCCCTCCTATGTTAATGGGTGCAATGCCAAAGATACACACACATAAACCAAAACAATAGACCAGTAGTGAAATAAAGAACATTTAACTACAATTGCTCCTATGGTGACAGGTATAAACACAAAGATGCACAACCATAACTATAAACAAAAAACAAGGGCCACAAAAATTGTTGGTCCCCCAACCATATTTTTTTGACGATAGAAAGAATATTTTACTGCAACTTCCCCAAAGTGACATTAAATAGAGGTCCTAAACCCAATACGTAGCAATAATCTCTACACAATGAGCATGACCGCACACACTTAATTGAAAATTCGAGCTACATCACTTGGCCCTAAATATTATAGACAAATAGAGAAATTGTAAAAGAGGTACTAAAATAACACTCAACACCAAAAAATTAGTAACCCTAACCATTTTTTTTAACGAATGAAAGAAGATTTAATTGGTATTTCTCCACAGTGAGCTCCCCACCAGCTGGCCACATCCTCATCACTAGCAAATGCAAAATAGGCCTTGTCCTGCAATAGGTCTATTACAATCCCTCTATTTGTCTATAATGTTTAGTTGCAGGGAATGTAACTTCAATTTCTGATTAAGTCCGATTAATGTGGGCTTACTATCAAAGAATGTAGTTCAAATTTTGAATTGATAGGTCAACTCTAACGTACATTTCTCCTCTTGTATGAATATGTTTACTGTGGGGTTTTCATCATCTCTCATTTAGCTGTTATTCTTAAGCAATCTACAATAATTAAGGGTCTGCTATGGTGAACTCGGGGAAAGAGTATCATGAAGAACAATTTGTTATCCAGTGCTTCTTGCGTATACTCTTAATAATTCTTCTACAATTTACCTATTTTTCTATAGTGTTTAGTGCCAAATAATGTAGCTTGAATTTGTAATTCAGATGCCAGGTGTCACTTAGATTGTTTGTCTTCTACCATTATGTTTCATCATATTTTCTTAAGCCTTCATGATGCTAATATGGTGGGAAGTAGAGTGAGCGTGGGTATATTGTCTCGGTCTTCCATCATTGTCTATTTCTTGCTGGTTATATACATGGATATAATTTTTACATGGTTAATCAAAATATTCCACTTTATCTATTTCTATTTAGAACAAATACTGCTAGCCTCTTTTATTTTATATGTATATTATTTTGTTTAGATTCCTGTAGAAACATAAATATGCATTCAAGAAAATTAGTGTATTGTACACTCTCTATTTGAAATTATTTCATGCTCCTACGACTCAGTTCAATGCAACTCATCCTTGTTGAACACAATCAATAGTGTATGTAAGTATGATACTTTCTCATTGTCAATAGATAGCTTTGGTTAACTAATTGCAAAAATTGTTCACTATTTTTAGGCTCACATTGTATATATTAATTTTACCTGTATACTTACTCTTTATTCTTCCTTTTTTATTTCCCTTGGTTGCCCACTAACATACCTTTGTATTACATTCGCAGGAACTAGGTTTAAGCATGGAAAGGGATTCAAAAACCAAGTTACATTTTTTCTTTCAAGTTGCCACACCAAAGAGAAGACAACAATATCAGATATTATATATGGAAACAACGAAGTTTTCCCAAGATTTCTACTATATGATGTATGATGAAACTCCACATCTCCCATGGGAGTTTCATTCTTCTCTTGCTTGGGGGTTTGGCTAGAGTCCATGTAGCTCCATGATGCCAATATGGCAGGATGGAAAACGAGCACGGGTTTTGTGGTTTTACATTTCACGTCATTTATTTGTTGTTACATACATACATGTATGCACAAATTCTTGTATAGATTTACTATTATGTTTTCCATATTGCCTCAAAATAGGGTGTACCTTCTAATTCGATCAAAATAATAATGTATGTTGAATGTCCATGGTATCTCCTGTGCATGTTTCACTCTTCTCTTGCTCGGGGGTCTGGATATAGTCCATGGGCCTTCATTATGCCAATATGGTAGGGAGGCGAACACACGTGCATTTTGTCATTCTACATTTAATGCCATACATTTGTTCTTACATATATACATTTCTACACAAATCGTTGTATAAATTTAGTGACATATTTCTCATGTTCCCTCCAAACAATGTGTACCTTCTAATTCAATTAAAATACCTATACAAAGTATGTGTATCGTTCCATTGCAATCCCAAAATTATGGAGTTGATACTACTTCTAACATCTTTGCTTTTTGCAAAACCCATTTGTGATGACCATTCTAACTAATATTCAAATAAAATAATAACTTTTCAAAAGAATACTTTTTTATTCAATCTTACTAATAAAAGACATAACTAGAATCACTTTTTTCGAAAGCATACTTGATTTGACCTTAGGAATATAGCATATGATGTACAATTTGATAGCCATTTTCCAACTACTAAATTCTCATTCCGGAACACAAAAAACATTTTCCCATTTTAATCAATCAAATGATTGATTAACCTATACAAAAACATCAAATATAGACACTATTAACCTAAAATATATAATACCTTAAATTTTGGAGAAAAAATATTATTATTAACAAAACTAATAATTTACAATTTTAAATTGTATTCAATTGACAAAATGTGATTTATTAAGAAAAATCTTATTCAAAAATCATTCTCCTAATATTACTTATTAAAATAATTGATAATTAATTCATTGAGATTCCAAGTAATGGATACATTGTAAATAATGAAGACGACCTACGATTTTATTTTACATTTCCACAATCAATTTCCAACTAAAAATAATTGATATGGAAATGCAAAAATCAATCTCCTGATTTACGCAAATGCTTTTTAATCTCTCGTGCATTGCTTGTCACATAACAATAAAGAAGTGCACTATAACATGGGGTTAAAATGTTGTACAATGCTCCAAATAAATGTAGAGATGTAAAACAATAAAAGAAGTGCACATAACATGGGGTTTGAAATTGTTGATGTGATTTTCTTCCTATTGTGAGGAATCAATTTTCCATCTTGGAGGCCTAAATTTCCATTTGAAGAGTTGCGACTTCCACCAAAGGACGTGATTTTCTCCATCTAAAGGACTCGATTTTGTATTGGCAACAATGTTTTTGAGGAGGTCGTGAGTTTTTATTGAAGCCGTGAAAACCTCTGCTAGATGCAAATTTTAGTTTGAGGAGGTCTACAATCAATTTCATTCGAGGTCAAATCTTATTGTTGTCATTTCATTCCTAAAAGCTTGATTTTTTCGACGCATTGTTCTTGATTGTGGAAGGCCACAATTTGGCAATTACAGACCCATAACTATTTGTTGAGGTGTACTTATTCTTAGAGGGCTCATTTTTTGAGTTACTAGGCACAAATTTTTGTATTGGGTGCACGTTTCACCTTTTTTTATTAGAGGTGCATTTTTTACCTTGGCACCTGTGTGATTCAGATTTGGTAAGTAGCTCCCTTTGTATTGGTTGATTCTCAGTTGGAGAGGGAATTTTCCTATAGTTAGGGGTGTTTTTGGTCATTGAAGCTTAAATTCATTATGAGTAGGCATTTGATTTTGCTATGGTGGCATGATTTTTCTGTGTAAAAAGTAAGTTCGATTACATTTCTTGGCTGATTTACTGTTCCCAAGATGGCCACATGCATTGAACACAAATGGCTCGATTTGGAGACTTGCTTTGAAGGATCTCAACCCAGATGCATCAGAGGGCTGAATTTTTGTAGACGTGAGGCAATGTGAGTTTCTAAGGTGCAGCAAGGAGGCTACAATTTCCACCTACATGAGGTGTTCTTTTTTTTGTTTGAACTCTACAATTTTGGAGACCACAAAATCTGAGAGAGGCATCATTATTTTACTGTGAAAGAGGCTACGAGTAGATTTTTTTAAGGAATTTCTATTTGTAGAAGGAGAGGAAGTGCATTTTTGCATTGGTTGAGGCATTTCATTCTCTATGTAGAAGGCATTTTTTTCAAACTTTATACTTTATAAAGTTTGAGACAAAATATCTCTCTAGGGTTTCACTTTTGTGTAGCGAAAGGAGGTGGGTCCAAGTTGTTTTTTGGAGTTCTTACTGGAACTTTAATCCCACATTGGTAGTGTGCAACATTTTTTTGCTATTTAGCTTTACACCTCTTTTGGATGTTGTGAGCAAGTCTCATAGATTATTTCTCATGTGTGGTGATTGGTGATGTTGTTCTCTTTAGAGTTGCTTGGTTAGTTGATTTGAGATATAGCTTGGTGATTTGGCGCAAGAACACAATAAGGTGTTTAAATTTTTTGCTCAATTTTTTTTAGATTCTCAACCCTTTTTTGCACTATTGCTTCCTGAAGTATTTTGAGAAGATTTCATTTGCAATATTTCGGAGATTCTAATTTTTATTGACTGTTAATGTCTTTGTATTCTTGGAGATTTTTCATAGTTCATTATGGGGTTTTAATTTCATCCTAATGTGATAATGTTGAAAAGGGGAAACTATAAAAAATGGAGAGATGGTATCATAAAACATCTCAAATGGCTTCATTTTTTCCACATTTATATTATCTTGTTCCCCTTCTTGGTACTAATAGTAAGAAATTTGCATGGAATTGTAAAAGGGATCATGTCCTAGGGGTTATTGCAATGCATATTGATGATGCCACTTTGAATGCTATTGATCATTTTGAGTGTCCTCATATTCTTTGGACTAAAATTTTGGAAATACATGGAGATCTTGATACTCAGCTATTCCTAGATGATCTTGTTTTAGATTGTCTTGTGCCTCTGCATTTTTTAGACATGATGCCCTATGATCACTCTACTATGCAGGAGTTTGAAGTTTTGGAATACTTTGAGTCTTTAGAGGAGGATGATGAGGGTTATTCAAGTGCTCCTTCTTCTCCATCAAGGATATTTGATGTACCTTCACCTTCAGTGATTCATTGTGCAGAGTCATTGATTGAGTCTCCTATCATTCTTATTCAATATGACCATTCATCTTGTATTGATGATTCATTGAGCACGTCTAATGATTCATTACAAGTATTTCATTGTCTTCCTAATTGGGATTCATATTTGTTGACATTGGTTCATTATTTGTGAATATCACATTTATGACTTGGATGACACATTTGAGGGTATATCCCTCTTATTTGATGATAGTTGTGGTACAACTATTGTCACTCCATCTCATTCTCTGGAGAATGTTCAGAACCAGTTTCTAGTGGTACCTTTTTTTTTTACCTCCTATTATGATTGGGAATATTCCTGATTGGTTTGTAACATCATCTTCCTGTTGGTTCTCAGTTGTGATCATATGGTTTGTCCTTGATGTCAAAATCCCTTTCAGTTGATTCTACTTGTTGATAGTTTCAGATTGGTTTCTCATGCTTTATCTTGGTACACTTTTGTCTATCTATATGGTTTACTTGTCTTGGCAATCTATGGACAGTTTACATTCAGTATTTTAATATCTTTGGTACTGATCAGTTTGAGCTTCGTGCAGTCTCTGGTTATCTTATTTGTACATTATCTTGGTGACAGAAAAAGAACATTTCGGCGTGAAAATGCTAGGGTCTCCCCGATCCATTTTTTTGATAATGTCTGTGTTGCCTATCGGCAAGACATTTCTGATGTCATAACGATTTGATTTTACATACATGAAACTTTTGGCATGACATTGATCGTGGTCTTGGTGATAGTGGAAAGGTCTATCAAAATGAGTATTTTTCACCGCTGAGAGGTCTTTCCGAATGAGTCGGGTCTCACCGACTAATACATGAGGTGGTGCATCAATGTAAGTAATCCCTATCGGCATGTTGTTTCATCAAGAACTTTGTGTCTTGGCGACCGACACAAGAAAGATCATATAGGCAAGACTTATTTGATATCACAACGATCAGGATCCATCTCCAGGCATCTATTGGCTTGACATTATTTTTTGTTTCAACTACAGAAAAGGATTATATCGGCATAATTTATACCGTCGATATGTGGTCACAGCGAAATTGGTTTGTCTCACCGATCGGAGGTTGAATGGGAACATATCGGCAAGAGTTTAAGGCTTCGGTGAAGGGTCATAGCGAAAAGGGTTATGTCTCCCTGACTAATGCATGTGGAAGTCTATCGACAGGAGTGTTGTATTCAGTATGTGGTCTCACCGACTATGCACTGAATGTCTTATCGACATAAGGTTACTGTTTCGGTGAAATGTTATAATGACTCCGTAGTGTCTTATCGACTTGTGCTCAAATGTTCACTTCAGCCAGACTTGCTACTTTCGGTGTGAGGTCATAACAAATCCACATTGTCACACCGACCAACAACATAAGGGGATGTTATTTCGATATGAGTTAAGGTTCTCGATAAGAGGTCTCGGTGAGTGACCTTCGGTCTCACCGATGGAATAGAAATGGTCTCTGTCAATATGAGAATTGAATTCTCTTGGTGATCTATGTGAATTTGGGGTGTTTCGGTATGACATAAAACAATCTACAAGATGTCTCCCCAATTGTTTGAAGTTACAACGAAACACGAAATGGATGGGAGTATCAGTGAAACATAGAGCAATCTATATAGTGTCTCCCTGACTATGTACTGTCTTGGCGACTTGGAAATGACAAAGACCTTCAGCATAGGTATTGAATTGTCACGGTGACAAGTTTGATCATGGGGGCTCTCAAAAAAACAAAGACTTGTCTACAAGATGTCTCTCTGATATCAAAAGGCTATAGCGATGGCAAATATTGGGCATGTCTCGGTGAGAAAGACTCTTGTGTCTCAGTGACTGAAACAAATATAACAGAAATGTGATCTCGGGGAAACATAAAGATCTTTCATATGGTTTCTCCCCGACGGTAGAAGGTCATGGTGACGCACAGGGACAAAAGGAATGATCAACATTATAATTGCCTTCGACAGGACTATCTCGATGTCTCAGCGACACAGGATGAAAGGATCACCTTCGGTAAAACAAAGCATCATTTACGAAATGTCTCCTCGATAGCAGAATGTCACAGCGACACTTAAAGAGTTAAAAGGGCTTTTGGTGAAATTTAATGTGGTCTGCGAGAGGTCTTCCCAACTTCACTAGATCACGGCAAAAGAAAAATAAGGAAAAGGAAACACAGCTCGCATAAGGTCATAGCGAATCACAAAAAACATATGGCGACTGTTGTCTCAGTAAATGATTAACAAAGACTCATACACTGTGGCCGGCATGGATTTTTTCTAAGTATAGTTGCATGCCGACATCTTTTGTTGGCATCGAATCTCTAGAAAAATATTCTCTGAGAATTTAGAGGATATGATGAAAATCCTTCAATTACAATTTGAAATTCGTTAGAATTTTCTATTAGTGGGTTGTCATGGCTTTGATGAAAATCCTTCAGTTACAATTTGAAATCTCCTGATTTAGCGCAAAAATTAAAGCTCTCTGGATAGGAGTTACTTTGATTTTTACCATCATCTACAGACTGTCATTATTCAGCTTCATATTCTAAGAGTTTCAGAATCTTGTGAAAAACACTTTTTGAAGATTTCTTCATGACAAACATACTTAAAATGAATATAAAAACCAATGTTGTGAATACTAAAGAAGTTGCTGGCCTATAATTCTGAGAGATAGTTATTTTGGCCATATCAAGAGATGTTTTGGAAAACTCTATAAAACAAGAGTTGAATCCTTAGGGTTTTCTATAGAAGAGAAAACAGAGAAATATGTGCTTAACTGAAAATAGAGAAATCCTCTGGTATTATTATTGTAATTCTAAAATCTGAGTAAGGGGTTGGTGCTCCTTGAGATTGGTGTCTCTAAATGAAGGGTTGGTGCTCCTTGAGTTGGTGCTCAGAAATTAGCCTATAAGGCATTGTTAACAGTGGTTTTTGAAGATTAAGCCAGTAAGGCAATTTAGGAGTGGTTTTTCTACCCCAGGAGGGTTTTCCACTTGACAAATCTTTTGTCTCTTTGATCTT
>VDFB02058107.1:0-42804 GCA_007258455.2 Sequoia sempervirens
TTAGCTAAGAAATTTAAACCTCTCATAGAGAGTTCTCCCTTATTAATTAATTACTCCTCCCTCATGGTGAGCTTCATTACAAACACAAAGTTAGATGAAGATGATCTTCTTGTCAACACTAATATTGCACCCATGCTCATAAAGATTTAGAGAGACAAGTCATGTAGTGTATGAAGGAAACCAACAACACAGTGGAGTTGTGTTTGATAAATATTTTATTTAATCTTCAAGAAAATTATGATGAGCAAACCTAATGGTTGCTACAAATTAACTTCTATCACCTATTGAATAAACACACCATAACTCATTTTATCTAACACTTAAATTATGGTAAAAAATATATCAATGAAACATTTGAAATAGACTCATAAAAGAGAGAACCTTTCAAATAAAATGAAAGAAACAGCTAATTTAGTCTATTAAAGGCATAAAAAGGAAACATACACATTAATATTTCCATTCCAACTCATTTTCAATTCTAATAGAGTATTGGTGTTCTTAAAACCCTTGTCATCATGTGAATTCTTCTAAAAGGAAGAACCTTTCTAATAAAATGAAAGAGTAGGGATTCTTTAGCCCACCAAAGACAAGAAGGAAACATACACATTGAGATATTCATGCTTACCTCATTTTCAATTGTCAAATAGAGTATTAGTGTTCTTAAAACCTTTGACATTATATAAGTAAAAATTTCATATGATGATCATGGGAACAAGAAAAAGTCGTCTTGTAAAAGTCTTTGAAAAGATCATATATAATAGAAATAGATAATAAATGATTTTTACGAAACACAAAATGTGATTCAAAATGTTGATGCAAAAATTCAGACACAATCTAATTCAGAAATTTTAGCAATAATCTATATGGATAGTGGAAATCTGCTATCTCTAATAAAAAATATAATTATTAAATTCGAAATTAGAATCAAATATACCAATCTTAAATCCTGTGTCACATAGGAATTTCTTTCACAAATAATAATGATTGGAAAGAGAAGAAACTTAGTCATAATAAGGAAGATGCTCAAGTCTATTAAGAACTCAACTAATGTATTAAATGTAGTGGTATTTATCTCAATCCTTTCCGGTGCATGCAACAATAGTTGAAGACAGGTTCGTTCAAACAAGGATATGATACATAAATATTGGGATATGCTTACATTTAAGGTTCATTCAAACAAGGATATGATTACATTAAGGTTTTAGCTTAAGTAACTTTGAGATCCTACATCCTCAAACTTGGGTATCATTTGGCTTTTGGGTAGGGCCTTCGCCATTGGAGCTTACTAGGGATATCTAAGTATTAGGCTCTGTAATATCATGCAATCTATAGTCATCCTCCTGTGTTATGATGGGTCGCAAGAGTAACCCAAACCATAGATGTAAAGTCTTCTATTTTGTCAAGTAAAACAAATTTGTTATTTTCATGAGTTTGCTTTTACATCTAATTCATGATGATTAGAATAGATATAATTGCTGTCCACCAACCCAATGTAATATAAAATCAGAACACAAAGAGTTAAGTCCTTATTCTGCAAAATCTCTGATTTGGTTTGAATATTAACAGGTTGGCCATGAGGATTATAAGTAATCATTGAAACCTTATCCTTTGGCCAGATGTTGGCATAATCAAATACCTCATGCAAAAAAGAGCGCAGTGAACCTTGTACTTTACAATGATCAAGAGGGAGTTGTGTAACTGTTTAACAAGGCAGAAGAATTTTCCCCTGATCTCAGAGCATGGAGAACAAATAGGACGAGCTTACTGATCTAGGGGGCAGTGGAAAAATGTCTCAAAGCTACAAGGGACATTACAATGGCAAAGATAAACCATACAAGGACATTACAGCTGGTGTTCAATAACCATGGGATGAATTGAACAAGCAGTCATGCTACATTGATGAACTCGAGTATATTAACTCAAATTATATTCTGAAGATTTTGAATCAAGTGACAATAATAATAATGTAATGTAATTTGGAAGACAATGATTATGAAGTGATTTAAACTCCATCGATGAGACTTTTGAAAGTTGTATGCTACATCTCAATGGAATTGCACACCATTAGGAGATGCACAATTTTAACTAATTATAGAGCGGCCACAAAGAATAAAGTGCAGGTTTACAATAAAGAATGCAGTGGACAGTCTCACACAGCACCTTCTGAAGTGGCGAATTTTTTTGAGCCAATATTATGCACGTAGTGACTGATAAAACCTTTGGAATGTGCTTAATCATTTGTAGATAGTTCTCCATGTAGATGTGCAGTGCGAGATCCACATAAGGCAAATTCTTTGCTTTATAGTGTTGAGGATTGCCAGAATTTCTTCTTACAAATTAAAACTTTTTCTTTCTCATTTTGACTGTCTTCTGTGCCACTTTTCCTGCAATCCCATCTCATGCCAGAGGCAAGATTGGATGCACTATCTACAAAATATGGAGTCTCCCGGAGAATGACAAAGCCATCAGATCTTAACATTCTGTCCATTTCCAGCAAAACGAATTTCATCTCACATCTGTCCCAAGAGACAACAGAAAATCATCACTTTAGTAAGTGTTTCTAGGCTTCAGCAGTCCATAATAATGAAAAAAAATCAGAAGACCTGTGAAACATTTTCAAACACATCTACAGATCCTGGGTCTTTTACAGAAATCTCTTTGCATAATTATGGACTGTGGTTATGTTGTGCATAGATGCATGCCTTGTGAAAATGTTAATCCCTACAAAAAAGGGGTTTTAAATATGCTGAAGCTCTGAAGATGATGAGAGCTCAATGTCCACTGCCCCAGGTAAATCCACCTCTGGATTCATTGGTGCATGTGGCATCAGTCCATCCCAAGCTTTGAGCTTAGGAGTCCTAATAAGTGTGGGATAGCTTTTAAGTCCCGAGCTTCACCAGCTCTAAATAAAGTTTTAATATATATATATGCAACAGAATACCGTTGTTGCTGCAAGTGTACAATTTAGTCTCAATGACCACTAGACATGCCTGTTTGTATTGAAACATAAACATGAGATTACACACCTGTGACCTTCTGCAGTGAAAAGTCCATCGAGGTGCAACAGATCGTACGTTCTAGGATATGTCGAGAATGCCTCGCACCTGAAGAAACAAGTAATTATCAAGTCAGACATGAACTTCCAACCTAGAATTGTGCCACAAAGAAACCCAAGTAAATTTATTGAATGAGGCAGGTAGAAGACATCTTCCTACCAGTCATTGTATGTGCCAATTAAGCCACGGTCATAGACCAAATGTAAGGAATTAATGCCATAGGATGAGACAACATTCATGACCCACACAGGATCCTTTATTAAAGCAGCAGCAAAACCTCCATAAAGAGTGTTCATATCCATGACATTCCTTATTTTGTCACTTCCAAGCTCCGGCAGCAATGTTTTGTAGTATTTAACTCGTTTCACCCATTTCACATTATCCTTTTTGAATGAATAACTACTCCCTCTAGGCACTGTTCGAATTCGAGCAGGGTCAACATTTAGACGATCTGGCCATCTTGGTGTCAATCCCACCCCCAATCTCTTTAAGTTAGAATTTACAGCTACAATACAAGGCCTCAGAGGCACATACCTGCACTAAAATGGATCAGAGAAGTTTGAAATAAAAGGAAAATTTAAGGATCAATATCACATAAAAGGGCAAGGTCATCCCAGCAAACAGCGTCAACATGCAAATAGTCTCCCTTGGATGCAAAAGAGATTATTCTCACAAAAGGTAAATGTAAAATATAAGAGCTAAATTAAAGATCATAATGCATTCAAACTTTACCATGCTGCATCTGGTTCGATGCTGTCGTCGCATATTGGAGGATATGCAGTTTCTTTCCGACTACCATAGCAATTATCATCTACTGGCTTCTGCCACACAGCAATATCATCTTTTGTGCTATGTAGTTTGTAACACATACCAGTCAAAAGATTTTGTAGGGAATCAAAATTGGTTTTCTGCTCTTCTATGGTCGAATTCCAGCCACGCCAACGGTTTTCATAGTTTACAGGAGGCCCAGATAGCACCCAGAACCCTCCTGGTCTCAACACTCGGTCAATTTCCATCAAGTAAATTCCACCTGCAGCAGAATGAAGTTGTTTATTTAAGCACTTCAAGGATAGGTTAATAAGTAAATTGTCCCTAGTTCCAAAATGATGTATTTCAGATTTCCAATTCCATTTAGAGTCATCATACACCAGTTGAAAACCATAGACCAGATAGGACTTATACCTACTTGAAGGAGTATTTCAATTCACACTGCAAAAATACTTGGAAATGTTAAGGGGTGTTTGCTCACAGGTAGAGATCTTGTAAGCACAACTGGGATATCATGGTTTTGAGACCTATTTGGTCCATGGTTTTCACCAGGACCAAGTGCCTCCTCAGATATGCCTACAGTACTCTTTGGACCTTTAAAGTTTAAACATACCTAAAAATTACATTGGACATGAATTAAACATTCCACCTAACTTCAGTAGCCATCTTCCTGTTGCCCTCTTTGATCCTGACTAGACAGTGATTTTTGTCTTCTTTCTCAGGAGAAGTGCCATCTGGTTTGGAATCAAAAATCCAAATTGCCCTATTCTTCTTAACCTAGTCCTCCCAGCTAAAGAACTCAAGAATTTTTAAAGCATTCCTCCTTCAAAAAATGTACCTTCAGGTAAACATTCTAGACATTTAAAAACAGAAAAGAGGTTACAAATAGTAAATATAAGCTTCCCATTTGTCTATTAAGAATTACAAGTAGATTCTAGTCTGGCAAACTCTATTCTTGTCGGAGTAAATTATAAATATTTTCTTACTAGCAGTTTGCTGAATTGAGAAGCCATAGGCAATGAATAGATAGCAAACAATTGAAATTTCCCAGCTTCAGATCTTAGGGAAAATCGTATGGCGATTGAGTTTTGAAATAAGTTAAATACAGCCTAAAGAAACAAATATCTTTTCATGATCTTGAAGAACTAAAAACTGTTTTAAGACTTGTAAACAAAAATTATTAGGCAAAGGTCTGCGTAAGGGCCTGAGCACACACTTTTCAAAAAAATCACACTAAAATCTCAAACCTACAAATCAGGCAGTTAGTATAGCAACATGGTTAATTTCTTGAACAGCATTCATAATATCTGTGTTCCAATCTACAGTCCATAAACCCTAAATCTGCAAAATACTGAAAACAAAGACAGAAATCTTTCCGAAGACAGAAATCTGAACAGCATTCTAGAGTTGACAACTTGACTTTCAAATCACTGTGGGTAAAGACATAAATCAGTTGCATGGAGGTCTTGCCCATTCTGCAAAGAGTATCAATAATAACCGTAAGCAATATTGCAATTTCGTTCGAGCAAAGTTACATTCTTCTTTTGGCCATGGCGATTCCCATTCTTTGCTCTGTTCTGTGTTCGACTTCTTACAGATTATTGTATTTCTTGCTCTGGGTTGGTAAATGGATAATTTATTCAGGGCCTTGGTGCCTCCCCATATCCATGAAGTGAGGATTGATATACCCTGCACAGAGGAAAAATTAAGAAGAGCATTCTCCTTTGAATGCAAGCAAGTGTTTGATTCAATACAAATCATTTTGGGCTTCGATTGGCTCGTTATGCACACCATGGTTCTGCCACATGAAATGGCCTCCCAATTCATCTCCAATCTGATGGATATATTAGGTGATACAGAGATGGTAAAATTTTTAGCAGGCACTTATTTGTTGCCCCACATCTGCCCATGTCAACTTCTTACAGATTATTGTGTTTCTTGCTCTCGGTTGGTAAATGGATAATTTATTCAAGGTGTTGGTGCCTCCCCGTACCAATGAAGTGAGGATTGATATACCCTACACAGAGGAAAAATTAAGGGCATTCTCCTTTGAATGCAACCAAGTGTTTGACTCAATACAAATCATTTTGGGCTTCGATTGGCTCAATATGCACACCATGGTTCTGCCATATGAAATGGCCTCCCAATTTGTCTCCAATCTGATGGATATATTAGGTGAAACAGATGGTAAAATTTTTAGCAGGCACTTATTTGTACACTTCATATGGCAGAACCATGGTGTGCATATCAAGCCAATCAAAGTCAAGAACGATTTGTATTGAATCAAACACTTGCTTGCATTCAAAGGAGAATGCTCTTCTTAATTTTTCCTCTGTGCAGGGTATATCAATCCTCACTTCATGGATACGAGGCACCAAGACCCTGAATAAATTATCCATTTACCAACTCAAAGCAAGAAACACGATAATCTGTAAAAAGTCAAACACAGAACAGAGCAAAGAATGGGAATCGCCATGGCCAAAAGAAGAATTTAACTTTGCTCGAATGAAATTGCAATAAATGAACCAGAGAGGATGAGTACTCTCAAGTTGCTTTGCAAAGAGTTGCTTTGGAGAGTTTATTTTATTTTCCATCTTGGGATGACATTTTGAATTATTAAAATTTTGGGAATTGTATCCCCTGTCATTGCCATTATTTTGAATTTAAAGAGGGGCATCCTTGGTTACTATTGTCTTCCTTAGCATTCGCCGGCCTCCTCTTCACATGCATTTATCTTGGAGCTCGAAATGTCATATTTTGCTCGTTGGGCTTCAAAGGTTCTGACAAGATTAAGTCCACTCGGCACGTGTTATGCTTGCCACTTCCAAGAACAAATTTTTTATGGTACCTCTGTTCTTTCATTCAGATGTTTTTGTCCTCAATTTGGACATTCTTATGGAATAATCAAGAGATTTAATTTTGGTATTAATGTTTCCTGCCAAGTTGCCCGCTTTTGATTTGGCGGCTGTCCGGAAATTTGGGAATAAATTTGGTAATGATTCCTCTTGCATTTCTGGTGCCCAACCACGAATTCTTGATCTTGTAACTTGACTTTGGAGAAAGTTATATTAGCGAATGTTTTGTTATTTGCATTCTCCAACACCCTCCTTCATTCCCAAGAACAACACTTGGCATGTCAATATGACTTGAGAGTACTCATCCTCTTTGGTTCATTTATTGCAATTTCATTCGAGCAAAGTTAAAATCTTCTTTTGGCCATGGCAATTCCCATTCTTTGCTCTGCTTTGTGTTTGACTTCTTATAGATTATTGTGTTTCTTGCTCTGGGTTGGTAAATGAATAATTTATTCAAGGTCTTGGTGCCTCCCCATATCCATGAAGTGAGGATTGACATACCCTGCACAGAGGAAAAATTAAGAAGAGCATTCTCCTTCCAATGCAAGCAAGTGTTTGATTCAATACAAATCGTTCTGGGCTTCGATTGGCTCGATATGCACACCATGGTTCTGCCATATGAAATGGCCTCCCAATTCATCTCCAATCTGATGGATATATTAGGTGATACATAGATGGTAAAATTTTTAGCAGGCACTTGTTGCCCCACATCTGCCCACTTTCCACACTTCAACAGGCTTTGGAAAGTTATGATATTTTGAAGGGTTCTTGTATGGTTGGTGACATTATTAGCAGGCAGCACCTTCTCACTGATTACCGCCTTTCAAAATTGCTTTCAGCGATGTCTTATGGCTTGTTAAATGAAAACAACAGTGAGTTCAAAGTTCGCCTGAGACTCTTATCTCAGCAATACGGGAATTCTGTAAGTGACCCAATCTATATGCTATTCAAAGCAATTCGTCTTTTGATCCAGCATGCTATTGTGGAGCCACACAAAGAACCCTACTTCCCTCCACCTTCTAATATTGCTTCATCTGAAGGAAGCACATCTTGAGAAATTTCTTTCTTCTCAGATTTTGATCTTGTTTTGTTGCTCTTTCTCACTGATGGGATCTCTCTAGTTGGAAGAATTTTGTCTGTTGCTATCTTGCTGCAGGTCTTCAATACTTCGGATTGGAAACATTTTGAACTAGCTTGGAAGCTTTGGTACGCTGGTCTGTATGTGGGCTATTCCTCTTCGGCCTCACGATATTTCTCTTTCTTATCAATATGTATTTCCCAGGATTTTGAATTTCCTCCTGGCTTGATCTCTATTTTCTCTCGCATTGGCCTTATTGGCTCGATTTTGTAATTTTGAGTTGCATTTTGCTTCTTTCTGGCAACTCATCAGTTTATGTAATACTTCTCTTTATTAATATAATTTGTGGCACAGCGACCGTTACCAAAAAAAAAAAAACACCGTAAGCAAAGATAGAAAGAGATCCAATTCAATAAAAGCTTCCCAACACGATCAGAATTATCCAAGATGTATTATGATTTCAGTCTGCAACAAAAATCACATGCTATCTCAGTGTTCATTTCATTTATTTTGAGCTTTATGTTTCTCTCCATAAAACAAAAAAGGAAAATATGCAGGCTACTTATAGCAGGTTGCACTTTTTCGAGAATGTATTTGAATGCTTCCAGGTGAAAAAGTTCATTTTGAGTTAAAATCATCCCACAGATTTGAATTCTTTTGAGTTAAGATTTAATTGAGTATGAAAACAAAGCCTTAAAGAATATAAGTAATTTGGCATACCAAATTCTGTCCAAGGAATAAGACACCGCGAACAGTGAGCCATGTCAAATGCACTGGAGGGATAAGGAAGCCTTTGTGTTGATATGATGCCCAACATTGCTGGAATTCCACGTTCAAGAGCAAACTGCACTTGAGCTTCATGGTTATCTCTTGGTGCCAGCGACATGGTCAAGATGCCACGATCAAGTAGATAACCTCCCCAGCTTGCAACCTGATTGAGGAACACAAATACAGGTTTAGCCATTCTGTGAGAAAAGTTAAAAGACAAGACCTATCAGTTCTTCTATATGCATTTCTGGTTCTACCAAAGGGGGAAAATGAGAATTTCATTAAAGAGAAAAAGGCCAGAAAGGTTGATGAAACAAATATTATCTTTGAAATGTGTTGGCGCCCCATCTGCTGGCAAGTCTAAGGAGCTGTTGGGTCACGATTACCAAAAGACCCTCACCAGTCCCTCCCAATATAGCAAATATTGAATGTGTAATAAAAGAACATAGACTGAAAAACAAAATGACTTTGGATAAATGGGATTAGTTTTTGCCAAGCCTCTGATATTTACATGAGTCAACCAGTATCCTGCAGTTTGTAACATAAATGGTACAGATTTCTGTAAATGGAATGATAAAAGGGTACTGAGGAAATGGAAAACGCCCAAATTAGTGCACGAGGAGGGATACATTTAGGTCATATTTATCAAAACTACAGACCAAACCAATGGAAGAAGAGCCTCTAGACATGTAAAACTTATCTCAAGCAGAATAATGAATTTACCTCAGCACCAACGTGTTCAATATTTAAACAGCTTATGGAAAGGAAATCCAACACGTTTAGTGCCCAAGTATATTGAAGAGTCTAGTCTGATGTTTCATATTCATTTGAAAAGTTCCACTTTAGAACTTAGGACAGGGCCTAAATGTAGAAAATTTTAAACTAGAAACTTACGATTTACCTGCGTGGAATATAGCAACATGCTAGTTCAAACATTGTTATTTTTTCCTTTTGGGTTAACCTGTGGAGCTTAAATGATTCAGGTAGTCAGACTTGAGAAACCAATACTCACCCCACATCCAGTATCAAGGGCAGTCCTAACACTGCCATCCTTCATTCCAGGAATCAGCTCTTCCATTAAATCAAGGTATTCATTAACACCTCTAGGAAACATGGTCCCTCCACCTGGAAAAATGAACTTCTCCCCCTCCTTCCGCAGCCAATTTTGATTTGACTTTACATTGTTAATCCAGTCATAGGGAACATTCCTGAAACAAGAACCAAGATTTCTCAGCTTCAAAAGTAATCAGATATTTTTTCTAATAGCCTGGCTAAGAAAAGGTCTGAAATTCAACCTGAAAGTCAGTCAATTTTAAAGAAAGAGGAGATTTTGAAAACATGAAATCATGAGAGCTTGAGAAAAATATTAACTCATGATTTGAGGACATACCTATACCAACACTCTTCCCTGCTCTTTGGCCAGCTCATAGTTCTCTTGTAGCCTTTTGGTGGAGGGATTAAACATTCAACTCTTTCTGATAGTGGAGGACAGTGTCGCTCCCTGAATGCAAGTCGATGACGAGCATATCTTTTCCATCTCTGTCAAGAAAAGACATTAAATATTTAGGCATCCAGTTTACATCTTAGCTCATCTACCTTACGAAAACATTATGCTAATCATTTTTTCTCAACAGAGGCCTTGACTAAACCCTCATAAACAGATGTTCATTGCGGTGGCTCAAAATTTACTTTGAATTTGTAAATAAATATTTTCCACGCACCAAAGACGTAAATCCAAGTTAAATATTTAGAACCACTGAGGAGAAACCTCAGGGAGTACTACTAGTTATAATTATAATTGTGCAATTGTTGGAAATCAAGTAAAAAAGCTACTGGTGGCTACCGAAACCAGAGTAAAATTGGCCAACTCTCAAAATCTTTCAATTTCAGCAAGATTTTCTGAGTCTACGCATGAGAGAAAAACCACATTACAATTTTTTATATTTTTATTTAAAAACAGAGAAATAAATAATTCAAAAAAATAACTTTTTTGCATATCAAATACCACACCCAAAGTAGAGGAACGTTCTGTAATTTTGGGTTGATTTTTTTGGCTGCGCCCAAGTCGGCTTGCCATATTGGTATTGGCAAGTACCAGTCTCTAAACTATGCTACTCATGTCTCTTGCAGGCCTCCATTTGAAATAAAGAAACCCCAGTTACTAACATTCACATTGTCATATTGTCTAAAGCAATACAAGTACTATAGTTTGGCCTTTGGGCACACAGAGTTTACTGCAGCTCAGTGTTAAGTATGTGTTGCCATTCAATATGCAAACTTCAGAAATATCTAAACTTGGTTCTTAACTTAGTAAACATACATAAACCGTGCATCTTATATACCATACTATCCAAATAGTTGTAGATACTGGATTTAGCAGTGAGAATCTCACATAGGCATAAGTTCCAGAACTGATGTCGTTTGTGAATATTTACTAGCAGGTCTATTCTTCTCGGGATAATGGAGCTATCAACCAGAAGGAACGATTATAGGAATGTTATTTGCTTAGGATGAATGAGATGCAGAACAGTTCCCCCGTATTGGCTTCAAATTAAAATCAAATTGACAAACCTATTCCAAATAGAATAGGATGGAGAGGTTGTACAGATTACAATTGTAACACGATTTTAAACACTAGGAAACCCTTAAATCTTCGATTATTTAGGCATGCAATCCCTTACTGATATTTAACCAGGCGCAGGTGCTAATGTACTTCAGATCTATGCTTATTCAGGACAGAAATATAGAATTAATCTTCAAACTAAAAATACAAAACCATAGCCTGCATCTTTTGAAGGTAAATCACATGGTAATCAATACATAACCTAGAATTTAAATTAAACTAATCATTGATCTCCTTGCTGTGAAGTGCCTCAATAGTTTACGCATTTTGTTTCTTCATTTCATACCTTTGGGTCCGTGCATGGAGTATAATCTTCATATTCAATGCTACATTCGTTAAATGCCACGGTTTTGACACTGGCCACTGCACACTTGGCTGCTAAAAATGGCTGTGATGTTTCATTTTCTACTAGCTTTAATTTCTCTTTCTCGGAGAAAAATATGCCACCTAAATAAAATGAGACAGCGCACAGAGAGAAGAACATCAGAACCAGAGGAACCAGCCCCCATCCCCGCTCTGGATACATCCCTGCCTTGGATTATCTATCCTTCATTATACAGTTCACTAATTGCCCTGCATATATGTTGTGTCGACATTGAGTTAGAAGTCTAGTTTGTAAAGCATTAATAGCAACAAATAACTACTGATGCAACTAACACTCCTTTCATCTGCTGCAATATTCAATATAGTACCTCATATGTCAGTTACAGAAATAATTATGAAACCAGCTTAAAAATCTCATTAAAAGAGTTTATTTAGTTCCTTACTGAGTTTCTCATAATTCCAAAGTTAACCACAACTACTTGATCTGGATTGCCACAAACTTCAATTCATTATAACCACACAATCAAGAATTTAGCTTCTGATAAACCAAATTGCTGAAGGTTTGATCTCAACCAACAAAACAGCTACTGAGGATCATCTCCCACTCATATCAATCAAGGACTGGACCATTTCAAGCCATGAAAATCACTGCAAGGTTATTGATCGATAAAGAAAACAATGTTTTGGGTGACAATGCAATGATAACCACCTAAGAAGTGGACATAAAAAACAGAGCACACAGGAAAAACATTCTCTGAATAAGTGATCAGTAATGCATCTTATTGGAGACAAACTGCAGAGAATTGGAAGAGATAGAAAAGGCAGTGGCACCCACTTTGATTACGTCTGGGTGCAAAATCCAAATTATAACTGCACTTACACTTACTGCCCCTAAAACCCACATAAAAATTGCTGAACTCCAGTCTGCAGCATAAAAGGTACCCTGATTTTGTTGTACCCAATGCAATCCGGTTGGATACAGGTCACCTAAATTAAGAGAACACCCCTTTTTTTAACTTAATTTTCAAGTCTCGCATCCACAAAACGATTGAAAATTTGGCTCATCAATAAATTTATAAAAAGAATAAAAGTATGCAGCTCGCATCTCGATAAAAATTGATCTATGGATAAAAACCTATTTCTAAAAAGAATAAATAATAAAGATAAATCTATGAATTAAAAACCCATTGCGAAAAAGGAAAACAGTAAAAGTCCATTTGAAAAGGATTTAAATTCGGGAGCTCACATATCGATTGCATTAAAAATTATTTAATGGTAGACAGATCAGTAGCGCAACACGTGTGTTTGTTGTTTAATTTGAGAATCCTGATGTGATTGCAGCGAAAATATTGTTGTTGGAAACACGACGTAAGCACACGCGTGTCTTCTTTTCATTGCTTTACCAGCTGAGTTTATTCATTCACTAAATTCTGTTCGTCCAACATTTATTAGCTACCTCTCCCCACTTTGGTTCTTTAAGGACCACAAAAGTTGAGTTTATCAAAGATTAGTCATTCATACTGTTAAAATAATTAGGTTACAAGTCTTTCATAATATTTTTGCTCTCCTTAAAAAATTTGTATCCTGTTTTTTATTTTTTTTAGGAAAATAGAATTGTGTTAGAGTCTATGATGTTAGGTAATCTGGGTTATAGGTGATTTATAGTATATAAGATTAATTCACACTTATATTAATGTTAAGAAGGTATCTAATTGTACTTCAATACAAGGTGTGCATAGTCTAACCTTTGCAAGATTCAAACTTGTGACCTCTCTTTCAAGAACACAAGATTTCATCAACCTAATTGTACTTCAATAAGGAGTACATAGCCTAACCCTTGCAAGATTCAAACGTGTGACAGCTCTTTCAAGAACATGAGTTTTCATCAACCTAATTGTACTTCAATTAGGTGTGCATAGCCTAACCCTTACAAGATTCTAACTTTTGAACTCTCTTTCAAGAACACAAGTTTTCATCAAGAAAGCAACTCAAATATAGAAGATTAGATTTGATGATAAAATGAAAGAATGAAATATCAGTTTAAGCATCTTTAAAATAAAGCTAAAACCATAGTCTCTTACTATTAGGTTACAATTGTGTATCTTTTAATCTAGATCTTTTTCAATAGTGATATGAAGTTTGGTGTTATTAGTTATAGTACCTAAAATGGTTGACAAACACAAATATTTATAATTGTATATGAAAAACGATAAAACAATAACATGCATTACTAATCCAAATCTTCAATACCTCAAATAGACACAATGATGGATGAATTATTACATTGATTTGATATGTTGGTTGCTCAATTTAGTGGCATAACATTGAGATAGAGATGATAGATGAATAATGATAGATAGAAATGGATGAATGATTCAAGAATGATTTAGACAGCATAAGGATGCTTGAAGAATCGACCCCCCAAATGGCTTATGAGAGGGTTGATTTATAGGCAAGGTCTAATTTGGATTGATGGTTGAGATTGGATATCAATAAGATGTCTTAATCAATTGTCAAGATTGAAAGTTGTAGTATGAAATAGGGTTAGGGAAAAATTAGGGCAATGATAAGGATTAATGGCCAAGATTGAATTATAAGATAATTCAATTAAGGGTGGAAAATGAATGAGACAAGAGAAGATAAGAATGGCACGGATAATGAGGTTGGCATAGAAAAAGAGGTTGTTGGAGAAAATTATTAAATAATAAAAACATTGTTTAATTATAAAAAAGACATGTGACATGTTGACTTTTAAATTAAATAATAATTTAATTCAAAAGTGGATGAAAATGATAAATTAGTAAATAATTAAATAAATAAACTTTATTTAATTATAGAAGAAGAGGATAATGAATAATTAAATAATTAAAATAATTATTTAATGATAGTAGAAAAATGACAACAATTAAATAAATAAGCATTTATTTAATTATAGAAAGGAAGGGGCTAATTAGTGACGTAATTAAATAAAAAATATATATTTAATTAATCAAGGGAAGAATAAAGGAAAAAATGAATTAATTAAATAATTAAGAATTATTTAATTAATAGAGGAATATGACCTTAAAAGATAAAATTATTTAATTATGCAAGTAGAAGGAGGAATTGATATGAAAAGGTGGGTTCATAGGTGAAGGACAATTTCCAATGTCTACAATAATGTTGTTCGTCAAGCACTATATATATTTGTATTTTTTGGTAAAGACATTTAGTCCAATATTCGGGTGACATGACTATTTATGTCTAACGAAAATTAAATAGCACCTTTAGGATTTGTTATTAGTTTAAATTTTAAATTTAAAAATGCTTTCTTAATTGAAAATAGATTATTTTCTTCATTAATATATTTTTTGTATTTGTAATGGTGAAATTTATATACTTGTGTTATTTTTTATTTAGTTGTGTGTTCATTTTGAGAGGATGCTCAATACATTTACATATTGATAAATGATACAATATTGTGCAAAGTTGAGTCCTTTATCTAATGTCTTTACCCATCCATTTACACATGTTCCTATACACTCATCCACACACACCCTTATATGTGCACATTTTAACACTTCTCGAGCTACAAATTAATTATGCCTATCAATGCATATATCGACATAAACATGGTATCCACTATATTTCATTGTTTTTATGTCCCATGTCATTTGTTTGAATGCAAGGTTGACCTCGCAAGCATAAATTTAACCCTTGAAAATTCATAATTCAAATTCAAATCTTGGCCAAATCCTACTCATTTTTCCCACCTAAGGCTAACTTAACACTAACACAAGTTTATGTGATTTATTGTTATGATCTTGTACTTAAATAAATTCAATTACACCCATTCCAATCCTTTCATATTCGATCACTCGCATTAAAGGAGCATGTTAGAACCATTTTCATTGGTGCACCAAAATGAATCTAGATCTACACATTCATTTTATAGCATTTATACATGACTAAGATATGTCTGTGGATGTATAAAAATGTGGATCACAAATATAAACAATGCAAAACTCACACTCTCAAAATCACACAATGAAGTTCAAGATCTTGGCTCAAAATAGAGAATTTAGATAACAAAGTCATCATAGCAAATATATTGATTTTTTCCTTTGTTGGTTGCTCTTCAAAGTAACAAACTATGAAAGAACAATAATGATATGATGTAATGATGATGATAAATTATATCTATGCTTGATAAATGTTTGATAATGTTTGATAATGTTTGAATTATTGAACGTTTGAATGCTTGAATGCTTGAATGTTTGATAACACTTGAATGCTTGATAGTGATAAGATTGATATAGTAACTTTGATCATAAGAATGCTAGGAGGTTTGACTAAAATAAAACATCATATTTATATGCTTCACTTGATATTTGATCAATGGTGGAGATTGATTTGCTAGATCAATGGTTATGAAAATTCAAGATAAGGTAAGACCCAAATTTTGAATTTTTGAAGGAGGGAATTAAATAAATAAAACTTATTTAATTCAAATGATAGTTTGGAGAAATAAATAATTATTAATTTATTTATTTTAGAAGAAAATATTTATTTGTTTAATTTATTTAAAAGAAGAGTGTTAGCTAATTCGATAATTTTTGAAATTTATTTAATATAGAGGAAAATATTTAATTTATTTAAAAGAGGAGTATTAGCTAATAAAATAATTTTTGAAAATTATTTAATTATAGAGGACCAAAGATGATTTGAATTTAATTTGAATTAATGTTGGAGGGAAAATGATAAGAGATTAATTAATTAAATAATTAAATATTATGGAGGAAAATGTTAGCTTAATTAATATAGATCTAAAAGAAATGATAAGGATAATAAAAATGAAAAATACATTAGCCATTTTTTAGGTTTCTACATTCTGCCTCTCTTTGAGACAATGTATTTTATAGCGTTGTTTCAAAGAAAATAGATTGATGATATGCCCCAATAGACCGAAGGATGGATGATATGTGCCCCCTCGAGAGATCGGTCAAGAAAAATAAATTTTTAGTCGGGCTCACAATCTAAGTGTTATCAAATTTTCACCACAGCTCAATTCAACAAAGCTGGATTATTCAAGATTCATTTTAAGGTGAAGAGTTTCAATTTACCTCTACAAATGTTTAACCATTGCAAGAGTTTGAGTCATTGTGGAATTTTAAAATGCAATGTGTTTAGTTGCTTGTTATCAATTGCAGCATTAAGTATTACATGGAATGTAAAAGGAATGCTTTCATTCTGTATTCATTCACAGTGTTTCAAACATTGTTTTGCAAAAGGAAAAGTACAAAATTGAACAAGTATTTCATAAATGTTGTATTTGTATTCATTGGATAATAAGAACCAAGTGTCCCACACAAGCCATGGCAATAGCTAAGATAGTGTATCAAAAGGAGCATGCTACACTACTGAAGATTGAAGAAATAGAACTCACATAAGAAGGAACATAATCATCATTGTCTGATGTCTTCAATTTCCAGAATGGTGCACCTTTCTTTGCTCCCAAGTTCCTTGTAGACCTACAAGAGATGTTAAAAGTTGTTAGAGCTCTGATTATGAACATTCCTACATGAATCATCAATAGTAATGTAGAATGTTGTGTATTGATACATTGAAACAACTGAGCAAGAGCAAGAAGTGTGACAAATCCAATGAGGAAGCATCATAATAATATATTGTTTTAATCTAACATTATTTGTTTCCATGTGCAAGTATAGGACAAGTCATGTTGTTGATCCAATGTGAAATTTTAAAGCATGTGGTGTAAAACGGGCTCCCACAAGGGTTGAGACCTGGCATGCCTTCCCTCAACATCACATAGAGGGGTTTTCATAAAAGAAACAACTCAAAGTTGCTCAAAGAAACATGTATCAGAAGGGGTGCATCAAGTGGCATGAAGCCTCAAGCAAGTGATCACCTAGGACAGTCAAGTCAAGTGCAATGAAATGAAAATCATAAGTGATCCATTGCTCAAGTGAACTACAATCAAGTGCATCATCACATAGTGTGATAGTGAGTAGGCATACATAATGCCCTATTACAAATCATGCAATGATATAACTGAAGCAAATGAAATGAAGAAGCTTCTAATCATCAACATCAGGTACTCTTATATTTCAATATCTTTTATGCAATGATAGCTTTCACATCATCATGCTGTTGTTCAGGAGATAAAAATGCATGAAGAGTATAGAAGATATGTTGGCTCCATTAGTAATAGAGTGACAAACTGGTTGCAAATGAGCTATTGTGGGCAAAGGATGAATGCAAAGATGGCATGGTGAACTAAAATGCAAGGCATTAAGTGTTGGGACTGGATGAAACATAATGTAAAACAACACTGTTTCATGGCAGTAATTTTCAAAATGTAAGCTTATTTCAGTATTATGGTGCATTGCTACATAATTTTGTGTTCTCATAAAGCATAAAAGTGAGGTGGAGAAAGTGAGAATGTGTGTGTTTTCTAAAGCATCCTGGTGCATGAGAATTATGACAAGTAGCTGCAAATAAACCACTGAAAGCATCATTGAAATGAGTGAGAGATAGAACCCAAATCTGTTACAACACAGTGACTCATGATTCAAGCTAAGTGAAGAGTGAAGGCATGAAGAGGATCTTTAGGATGACCAAGTTTCTTGAGTTGAATATAGTCTGGGACATCATTAATGAAAGAGATTTGTAGAATGAAGTAAGTTGGCTTAAATATTTTCAATACTACAACTTAAGGGAAAATCACATTGTATAGATTCATTAAAATCGAAACTAAATGTGCATTGTTCTGAGCATTCAAGTACATGGTAAGCATCAAAGAAACCTACAAAATCACCACAATGGTTGAATGCAAATGTTACATGAAAAGAAGTAAACATATCAATATACAATACATTTGAAAGTAATTTTTTGTATGTTGCATCAAGCAAGCAATGCAAGGAAACAATGAAATGCAAAGCAAGTTTACACATTTAGTGAAAGCATGGTGAAATGAGTCAATGTATGTTGAAGAAAAATAGTGGTGAATGTATACATTGTAACCTTTTTGTTTGAAAAAGGAAATAAACTAATGCTACAATGGATCAATTACAAGCTAGGGTTCCAGATGAACATGAATGCAAAGGTGTTAGCTCAACTTTTAGAGAAAATTTCACACAAGCTTTTCATAGTGTTTTCCAAAATGCAGAAATGAAAGAGTAATTCAAGTTCAAATAATGGAAAAACCAAGTTCATGCTTTCACACCCGCGGCCTTGGAAGGCCAAAATTTCTTCTTCACAAGACATAGTACCCGCTAGGGTTTGAATGTAAATGCAAATACAGAGCAAAAACAACAAGGGTTTGAGCCCTTAATAACAGAGGTGCCTTCAAAAAAATGGTGAAATCAAAGCTATAGGTCGCGGCCATGAGGGGTGTTGAAGACCCACAAAAAGAAAGTTTTTATACGAAATGTCTTCATTTTTTAAATGTGTTTCATTTGCACAATATGGCTCGAGCCCTAGTTTTCATTCAACAAAAGGGAGGAGAGCACACAGAGAGGTCACAGCCTGTACAATGGCCTCCAAAATTTTCTTCACAATGTTCATGTATTTTGCAAGGAAAGCTTGAATAAAGCTTTATTTAAGAGGGAAATGATCTTAAGAGATGAAGAAATGGAGCTTACCTTCATTTTTTGTAGAAGAGCTCAATGAAAACCCGCAACCTAAGCTTCGAAAAATTCCCAAAAAAGTCTCCATTGGCGGCCATAAAGGATAAGAAAAGAGAGTCGACATAGAAGAAAGCAAAAATGCATCAAAATACAATAATAGTTGTGGCCTAAAGGCCATTTTTCTCATCAAATGGAGTCAAAGAGTGCACAAAAATACAGTCAAACAACTTATCACTAAGTGCAAAAGAGAATGCATCAAAGAATCGAAGGAGGGAGCTCAAATGGTGGTGTCAAAGTCTCCAAACCCTAGTCTCCCATGGTGGCGCCCAACAGAGCTTGTTTCTCTCTATCTTGGCCAACACAAATGATGGGAAAATTCAGGCTTGATGAATGTTTTGTGTTATGACTTTTTCCCCATACATTGGCTGATGTGATTTTAATCACATCTTTTTCATTTTTAATGCCTTGCTAATTCTTCATGTGCCTAGGTCGAACCTTGCCTATGGCTTTTTTATTTTTTCCTTTGATTTTTATAGAAAATCAAAAGTAAAATCATGCACCTTGCTCCCCTCATTAGGGTTTCCCCTTTGCAATGCCTTAGAAACTTTTCATGCCATCTTCCTTGGAGGATCGAAATAATGACTTTAGGCCTTTTATTTTTGCCTAAGTTAAATGATAATATGTGGAAGGCCTATATTTTTTTTTATGATTTTTTATATAAAAAACAAATGTAAAGGAGAGCATCATATAACGTTTGATTTTTTTTTTTGCAAAGATTAAATGCAAAAAAATCAAGATGATTTGAGGATAGATTGGAAAAATCAGATGAGAGGGGGAGGCCCTCTATTTTTGCTTTGTGAAATTGCACCTTTTTAAAACATTAATTATGCAAGTGTTTCTATAAACAGCTTGATTAAATGTTATCTCAATGCAGTTAAGAGTTGCACTCCAGTTCACATCAAAACTTTATATTCCTGAATTCAGTCTTGGGCGAATTTGAAAAGAGGATGCCAACTGAAGTTTCTAATTTTAGTTTCTAGCTATTTGCACCTGATTTTGAGGCCTTTTTGAATCAACCTTTGGGTGATGAGAAGTTTCCATCTTTTTGGTGCCTTTTGGAGTTGTTTTGGAGGTTGATTTTTAGGCTTTTTGAGGGAGCTTGAAAATGCAGAATGAGTTACCTTTTGGGGAGGCAGTGAACCTAATTTTTTCTATTTTTGCACTACAAGGTCACATCTTCACTATAAATCTAAGAAATTTGAATTTCTCGGGGTTCAAAAAATTTCAGTTTCTTGCTCTCCTAGTCACTTTGAGAGTTTTGTAAACTTGTTTTGAATCAAATTATGATGCCTTACTCCTTCACTTGCAATAAAGCAGCAAAGTTTTCCTTTTCTCCTTCCTTGTCATGAGCTCACAATGATAGTTAGATTTTTTTGTGATTCAAATTAGTGGATCCTTCTTTGTCCTATTGTTGTGGTTTCTTGTCATGATTTGTAAATAGGTTCATGTTGCATATTGTATTCAGTTTTCAAGGAGTCTTTATGCAAATTAATAATGAGCTAAATGCATTAAGGTGAATTGTGTGAGTTGATTATTTTCAAAGAAGTGTTGTGAGTTAAGTTTTATCAGAATCTCAATATCTAGTTGGTCATCATAAGTTGTAGGTGTTAATTTTCAATTTTCTCCCTATTCCCCTTTCCCCTGAAAATTCATAGATTAGGTGATTAGTTAGAGAGAACCAGCCCACTCTGGAGATTCACTCTCTCCAATTGGTTTACCCAAAAACCAGAGAGTGTTTCCATGTTACAACAAGATAGACAAGTGCAACTTGCCTAAGAGTGCAATCCTAATCGCCAACACTATGATAATATTTATGTTATTATGATTATGATTTATGTGCATGTTATAATTATGATACTATGATGCATACTAACACTAGTGAATGCAATGAAATCAATCTCCACCAAAGTTCAAATTTCAAAATGAAACCTATAAAGAGAAGATGTAGCAAGAGAAGATATGAAAAATATGAAACAAGGAAAAAGAAACAAGACAAATTACTACTTTGAAGAGGAACCTTAGCAATGTTAGAAATCTGAAATAGATTGAATAACCAAGATCTTCTATGAGAGATATGAACTATAAAATTGTAAGTGAAATAACACAATTACAGACCCGAGATTCCAAGAGATGTGCAAATATCAAGATGACAAGATTGTATTAGGAGCTCAAAGCAAATATGCAAAATAATGATTGCATGCATCAAGGTGCATTTGTGTCAAAGTATGCAACAATGTAAGAGAATGAATGAATATACAAGCTAGGTAGTGAGATTATATAAAACTAAGGAGATGGTGGAGGTGGCAAATCCAACCAATAGGAATTAACCACCAAAAGTGGATATGGACCACCAAAATTGGAGATGGCCACCAAAAGTGGAAAGTGTTCCACCCTTTAAGGAAGGGGACACCACATCACTTATCTCCTAGTTATAACTCACTTTATTATCCTAAGCAAGATTAATAAAAGTGTAGGAAAAACCTAGGACTAAGGGGAATAAATTAACCCACTAGAAAAATAAAAACCTACACCAACAAGCAAGTGGATATCATTTGTCATTTACCCAGGTTGCATACACACAACACACATGCAAACATAAAAAGAAAGAAAGTCATGTCTAAACCCAAGCTACTATAAGCACATTAATATTAGGCCTCCATCAAGCAAATGGGAGACAAAAGAAAGTCAAACATGCCAAATAAGACACTCATGCTATGACCCAAGCTGCTCTAAGCACATTAGGATAGGCTTTCATCGATAAAATGGGATAGAAAATATAAAATCAAGAAAGTAAAAAAAACATCTAATAAACAAAAATCAACAACCAACATATCTCTTACCAAAAGATAAGCCCAAATTTGATAGATAGGGTCTACTCTAGGAAGGATGCATCCGTTAAGACCTAAAATTTATTTTGATAATGACCATCATATGAAAGATATTTTTTTAGGACATTATAATTTTTTGATAGTTATACTAAAAGATAGGAAACAAGCTATGCAAGTCAAAGATTTAGCTCAACAATTGACATTTATTTTGCTCATGATCTTTATTAAAGTTTAATGTTTAAATGAATTTACATATGATCTCAAAATACAAGAATCCAACCCAACAACCAGGTCAAGGGAAAGGTGTCCCGAATTAGGTATAGGATCACTTATTATGGGATAGATGGACTGACTATGTTGTGATAGGTGGATAGGTGGATGATAGGAGAAGAGACCTCCAAGGATTATACTGCAAAGAATGATATAGCCTTTACTAAAGGTATTGCTAATATGGATATAAGATAAAAAATGATTCTTTGGATAAAAGAATGATGTCTAAAGGACATGAATTGTAAGGATTTTCATTTTCTAATACATACTTAGACAAGGTTTTCCCCCAACTTTATCAAGATCAAAGTACCAAGAGTAAGGGGATGGATTAGATAGGATGAAGGACATATGATAAAGGATGTGGATAGGATAGTCAAGATAAAAATAAAGAAGGAAGGATTTATTTGGTTGGAATGAGGGATATGTGATGGAATGGATGCCTTAGGGGTGGATGAAGCTTTTGAACGAGTCAATTTGGATGCCCTTTTAATTCATATTTTGATATGTCTTGTTTGGAGAGGGATGGTGGAATTTTGTGGAGGAATAAGATCATTCCATGAAAGGATATTTTGATCTTGACATGGGAGGTGATCACTACATGGAGTGAAAGGTATGGGATAATGAGATGTGAGAGGATCATTGGATGGGATGGAAGGTATGCTTTTATCTTGATTTGGAAGGGATTTGGAAGATGTTGTGGAAGTGAAAAGGATGTGTTGCTCATTGTAACATGCCCATTGTTCTACCCAATAATTTCTACTATGTTTTGCCCACAAGTAAATAATTTATGATGCCAACACTTAGCAATAAAAATTTTATTTTCTTATTCCATAATAGCATGTATATTTGAAATAACCTCATTTCAAACTTTCCCATTGCATTACAACAAAACATTACAAAAACCCAAGTAATGATTTCATGATAACATTTCACATTTACAATTTCCATAAAGATGGATACATGAATACATACATAGCTTCCAAGAGCTTACTGAAATAGAGATAAAAATTGGTCCAAATGTCCCAACATTGGTGCATACATTCTAGATGTCCCCATTCCTTGGTGCATACATTCTAGTTGTCCCCAATACTGGTGCATACATCCTCAAATCTTGGCTACCAACTGCATGAGGAGAAGCATCACTCAAGCACTTTTCTGCCAACCATGGACTTACTGTGGTCCCTTGCACATTTACCAAATTGGTAAGATGGCCCTACCCTTCGATGAAGAGATTGGCATGGTAACCTCATAATCCTATCCTTTTCTAAGCATGGTGTTGTGTCCTACATATCGAGAGCTACCATACAATGGCTACAACCTACATGTATGGCAATCCTTGCCTAGTATGCAAACCCAGATCACAATGAACTAGTAGTGTAAATAGTGGCTACTTACACTACTTTGGTCAAAGTATTCATCACCCAGTACTTCGAGTGGAGGTCACATGCTCACCCACCTTTCTAGCTCGATTTGGTTTTGACCATTCAAACTCTATACATAGGTTACACCCTTTCCCATGGATTATCCTAATCCTAGGAATAACCCAATTAACCATACATGTATTCATAACGTCACAACATTTAAATGAATCCATTTCAAAAGGTATAATCTCAACAATAAATGACCTCAATCAAAAGAATAACTACATCAGTAAATGACTCCATTCAAGAGTATAAACTCAACAATAAATGACTTCAATCAAATATATGATCAACAATCTAATTATCAATCAGATCATATAGGTTAATCCCAACCTATTTGCTTCAATCCATAATCAAGTAAAAAACCCAACCAAAAATTTTATTCCCAACCTAGTGTTTCAATCAAAAGTGATGTAATGATCAAGTGATCATAAACAAATCATAAAACCTCTCTTTCAATATACCTCAAATATTCACATGTTTACAATGTTCACTACATTTGTATACAATCTAGAGGACATTAGCTTGAGAAGATTTTATGCTTTTTCACCTACAGTCCTCTTCTCATTACGGCTTTGGGTTGCCGATGCATGAGTACTCTTCTAGAATTCCATGAATAGGAATAACATAATCATTAAATACATTTTATCGATTTTATTGTTGAATATTGATATAACCCTCAAGTTTATACACTGACCCTAAGGAAAGACTCTCTTCCTAATTTCAAGGAGAAATGAGTAATCAATCAAGTATAGACTATCAACATGGTTTGCACAAATAAAATATTTAAATAACTATTTCAACAAGCATGGAATTTAACCCTTACCTCGGCTCTGCTCTACAACTTTTCCCGCTTTGGCTATTTTTTTGAATTTTCGGTCCCTACCCTGATTTGACTGTTTCATGGGATGGTCCGGAGGGTGACCCAAGACTCCCCATTCCAAGGATGTTGTCTCTTTTTCTAGCATTGTGTCTGCGGTGGCAACAACCAACTTAGTTGTTCCCCACGTGACTTCTCCTCCTCGTACTTTCATCCTTTCCCTAAGAGGAAGGACTGAGGGTATTTCTGGAAAGTTTCCCTTATCTCCTTCTTTTGGGCTTGACTCCTCTATTGAAGAACTGATTTCTTATGTGGAAAAAACTAGTGGGTTTTGACTTTCCAGCTTCAGGAAAAAGGTCTTTGGAGTCTACTTCTTACTCTGTGATTGGTTGGGAAGTTGACGTTCCTGAAGTTCTAATGATGAAGGTTATAGATAGTCTAAAACTAGCGTTGGTTGGTAAATTTTTGGCATATCGATCGAATATTGAGTTGGTTCATCAATAGGTTGCCTCTAATTGGAATCTCAAAGGCAGCGTAACTCTCAATGCCATGCCTCAAGGTATCTTCCTTTTCTCTTTTGTTGTTTATGAAGATATGCTTAAGACATTAACTAGTGGTCCCTGGGCCTTTGACTCTGGGTTTAAGAACTTTCTCTCCCTCTACAAATAGAAACTGGGATTTGATCTCTCGACTGACCTGTGTGCCATGGCTCTAAATTGAATTCGCTTGCTTGGCCTACCACTTGAGTTTTGGGAGACAGGTATCTTGAAAGATATAGCTAATTCATTTGGTAGTATTTTGGCCATTGATAAGATCACTTTGGAGATGTCTAGACTAGTCTTCACCCATATGTGTGTAAATGTGGCTATGAACTTGTTCTTGCCAAATTCTATCCTCCTTAAGTCTAAATTTGGCAACTAGACCCAACCTTTGGAATATGAAAATGCCCGACATTTCTGCCAAGCGTGTAAGAAGATTGGTCACCTCATTAACTCATGTGAGAAAAATCCTATTGACAGAACCTTTGCTATTGGGGATTCTCTCTCTGAGCAGTTACCCAAGCCCCTAGTGGTTGTTTTTGTTGTTCAACCTTTTGAAACTTTTGTTGTCCCTTCGGAATCTATCCTCCAAGGGAAGGATTCCTCAATCTCAAGCCTGGAGGTTGTCCTGATTGAACCTCTTGTTGTGTCTAAGGGACTGGGTAGCTTGAACCTCAATGCTATTGCCCCTATTTCCAGTGTTCCAACCCCTAGCTTCCCGAAAAAATGTGATGTTGGACACAGGGAAATAAATGATGGACAATGGGTATGAACCTAAGGAGGTCTCCATTATGGTGGACAATTTGTAGGCATCTTTGGGAAAGGTTCCTAATCCTGATATGGGCGTTGATTTGGAAGAAAGGGAGCTAGTGCATTCTGACACCAACCTATCTTTGGAGGAAATGTCTTTTGTATCCCAAAAGGAGACAGGTAACATAAATGACTCTTTGGCTTTGTTGGGGTTTCCTCCTAAGCCCAGTGATAAAGAAGATGAGGATGAATGGACACATCCTCCAATTAAATCGAAAAAGAAAAAGAAGCTGGATGTAGGGGGTAATAAGGTTGGTAGACCATTCCAAAAGGATTCCAGAACCAAAGACACTATTAGGGATGTGGCTGTTGGGAAACAAAAAACTTTGGGTGTGATCGCAGGATCGAAATCCAAAAAGAAGTAGTCCTAACTGTCCCTTTCTGGGGTTTTGGTGATGTTGTTCCCTATTTTTTCTCTATAAAGTATCTCTCTTGGAATATAAGGGGCCTTAATAGCCCATATAAACAGTTTTTGGTTAAAACCTATATTTTGGACAATAAAGTCAATGTTCTTCTCCTCCAAGAAACCAAGATGAAGAAGGAGACGTTTGACAAGGCAATTTTGAGTATCTGGGCTAGAGCAAATTATTTTGCTAGTGAGGCTAAGGGGGCTTCTGGAGGCATAGCAACTCTTTAGAACCCCTCTAAATTAAAAGGAACTCTGAGCTCTGCTACAAGGAATAGTCTGATAGTTTCCCTGGAAGATTTGGATTCATAGGAGAAATGGAATTTAATAAATATCTATGCTCCAAATCTGAGTAGGGATATGTTGCAACTTTGGGAGCACCTAAATGATGCTATTAAAAATAGAAAATATGATCATTGGATGTTGGGAGGGGGTTTCAATTCACCCTTTCTTCCTTTAGAAAAGTCAAGGGGGTTGGATGACTATTCTAACAGAATGATGGAGCTAGTTGAATTCCTAAACTTAGTTGGCCTTATTGATATTCCCCTTCAAGGCTCTAAGTTCACTTGTTCTAATAGAAGGAATAGAAACCATCTGATCCAAGTCAAGTTAGATCGGTTTTTGATCTCTGCTACCTAGAATATCTCGCAATACCTCTCTCTTTCTACTCTTCCTAAATTTGGCTTAGATCATAATGTGCTTGTGCTTAAAAGAAATGTGGATCACAATAGGGGACCTTTCCCTTTTAGATTTGAAATTATGAGGAGCCTTCACCTAGATTTTGCTGCTCTTGTTAAAAGTTGGTGGGAGGAACCTATAAGTGGCACTCCTATGTATTGTATGGTGGAAAAGCTTAGTAGAATCAAGAAAAGAGTGAAATGGTGGAATAAGGTGACCTTTGGTAATATATTTCAGATTAAGAATTCCCTGGGAAACAGCTTAAAGGAAGTGCAGGATAACATGGAGGTTGGTCTTCTGGATGATGAGATATGTGCTAAGGAAAGAGAGCTCAGATCTCAATGGTTCAAGATAAATAAAAAGGAGGAAATATTTTGGAAACAAAAGTCTCGTGTTCAATGGCTAACTGAAGGGGATAGGAATACCAAATTCTTCTATCAATCTACCCTGAAACACAAAAACAGGAACAAGATCAGATCGCTTTTGAAAGAGGATGGTACCATGGTCTCCACTAAAAAAGAAATTGCTAGGGAAGTTGTTAACTTCTTCTCCTCTCACCATATTTCCCTAGGCAATGCTAATCAGGTACATGACAACTTTCTAGAGGTGATTCCTAAAGTTATTTCTAATCTTGATTTAAATAATATGATTAATGTTGTTTCCATGGAAGAAGTTAAAAAGGTTTTGTTCTCTTTTGGTGTTTTTAAAGCCCTTAGCTTGGATGGGTTTCCTCCTACTTTGTTCCAGACCTATTGGGATATTGTCAAAAATGACCTCTTTAATGTTGCTAGAGATTTCTTCGGGTTGGGTAGGCTCATAAACCAACCAAATGCCACCTTTATTTCCCTTATTCCAAAAATTTTTGATGCCCCATCAATTAAGGATTATAGACCTATTAGCCTCCGCAACATAGTCTATAAAATCTTCTCTAAAATTCTGGTGTATAGACTCAAACTAGTGTTAGGAAAAATGATAGCTCCTAACCAGAAAGGTTTTGTCCAAGGAAGAAACATTCTTGATGTTGTCATCTCTACTCGAAATCCTCCATTCTATGGACCATTGTAAAAATCCTGGGATGGCCTTCAAAATTGATATCTCTAAGGCCTATGATAGAGTCTCTTGGTCATTTCTCTTTGTTGTTCTTAAGAAGATTGAGATAGATGGAAGGTTCTTGAAGTTGATCTTTGCATGTGTTACCTCCCCTATGTGTTCTATTTTGGTTAATGGTGTCCTCCAAGGTTATTTCTCTTGTGGTCATGGCCTTAGGCAAGGTGACCCCGTCTCACCCTATCTTTTCATAATTGTTGTTGAGGTTCTTGGAAGGAATATTCAAAAGTTGGTGGATTTAAAAGTCCTTAAAGGTGTTAAAGTTGCCCTGCCTCTTTCGCCTGATTCCCACCAACAATTTGTTGATGACACCCTTTTGTTTGGGGAAGCCTAGGTGGGGGAAGCTAGGCTTTGGAAACAGGTTCTAAATGACTATGTTGTTGTTTCTGGCCAATTCATCAATTGTTAAAAAAGTAAGATATACTTCTTTAATACTGACCATATTGTCAAGGAAAGAGTGGTGAAAATATTGGGATGTCAGGAAGTTGTCCTACCTTATTCCTACTTTGGGTTACCTCTGATCTCCAAGAAGTTGGAAAATAATTATTGGAATCAGCTAATTGAGAGAGTTCAAAAAAATTTGGCTGGGTGGAAGGGGAAACTTCTTAGCTTAACAGGGAAGATCCAACTGCTAGAAGCCTCCTTACAAAATATTCCTATTTACTACTTGTCTCTCTTCAAAATTCCTGCTTTCATAGGGGGAAAATTGAATAGATTCAGAGAAGATTCATGTGGTCAAGAACAGAAGAAAAAAATAGAATGTCTCTGGTAAGTTGGGAGAAAGTGTGCACTACTAAAAGTGTTGGAGGATTAGGGATGAGGAGAATCAAATTGCTTAATAAATCCCTAACTGCTAAAGTTGGATGGAACTCATGGAACCCTGGTTGTTTTCTATGTTATGGAATCACCTTGTTAAAATAAAAATTGTGCTCAAATTGGGGGTTAGAAAGAGAATTGGAAATGGTAAAAACACTGATTTTTGGAAGGACCCTTGAATTGAGACCTCAACTTTATCCTCACTCGAGGGATTGAATCCCCTCAAACAAACCTTAACCAGGATATATGGCAAAAAAGTTTTAAACTATGTTAATTGGGAGATGGATGAACCTAAATGGAAGGTGTTCAACATGCTATTAAGGAGGGCCAATTTAAGACGTCAAAGATAGATTAATTGGGAATCGAAACTGCTAAGGTTTCATAATCTAATTGGGGAGGCAAAGTGGTTTTCCATTGAAAGGGAAGATGAATGGTTTTGGAAGGGGAGCTCTTCAAGTTGTTTCTCTATTAAAAGTGCCCATGAGGAAATGGTTAAGCCCTTATTAGACAATAGAGATCACCACTGGGAAAAAGTGTGGCTAAAGAACTTGGTTCCTAAAATTAATTGTTTCTAGTGGGGCTACCTCACATGGAAAAATTCTTACAATTAACAACCTAGTTAGAAGGGGGTTTCAATTGGTTATCAAATGCTCCCTTTGCAAGCAAGATGAAGAGTCTATAATGCATATCTTCTTCCACTGCTAGTTCTCCAGAGAGGTTTGGTCCTTCTTCCTCTCATTGTTGTTCACTGATTGGGTGCTTCCTCACTTTATGAAGTCTTTTATAGAAAGTTGGTCAAATAGCCCATTTTCCCATAAAGTTATTGTTGATCTCTGCAACCAAGTTCCCCCCTTTGTTACCTGGAGAATATGGAAGGAAAGGAATAACAAGATCTTCAAGGAAGAGGAGAGAAGCAACAATGAGGTTAGTATGATATTAAAAGCACAGATTAAGGAAAATATGGAGGTTGGAAGATACAGTTTCTCCAAAGTTTGGGCAAATTACAAAGAGATGAGAATAAAGCAGATCTGGGGTTTAACAAAGGAGCTTATTAACATGAATTGGACCAAAATGTTAACCAAAAATTCTATAGTGTGGACTCCTCCTCTGAAAGATTGGATTAAGTGTAATTTTGATGGTTGCTCGAAAGGCAACCCAGGTATGGTAGGGGCAGGGGGATTGATAAGAAACCATAAATGGGAGTGCATTGTGAGCTTCAGAGTTAACTTGGGTGTTTGTTCCAATAACAAAGCTAAGGCTATGGTTACTTTAGGGGGCTTAAAGACTATTGGAATATAGTTGTCATTGATGTCAAAAGTGCAAATCATGCAAGGGAGATTGTTGCCATAATGACAGGGGATGAGTGTAAGAGTAGTGAATTTGATGGAAAATTTGATGACCGATTCAAACTGGGTTTCTTGAGAGCTTTCCAAAAAGGTATTGTGTAGGTCATGATGTCAATGGAGATGCCAGCATTCAATTGTTCATGCTCTCGGTCTAGAGTTTATTTGTTAAACCCTATGTGTGTAGGAGTTTACATTCACAACGTTCAAATAGTTTTCATTTTGTCAATGACTTGGTATTGCAGGTTGTAGATCACATAAGTTATAACTTATGTCATTGATGTCCATGAAGTGACCAGCCCCATTGCCTAGGTTGGCAGTGTCTACATGTCCGTTGAGCGCCAGAAGAAAAGAAAAATTTGGCTAAGTCATATCTTGGGCAGTGTTTTTCTATGTTTCTCTAACTTACCGCTTCAAGGCTTTTGACTAAGTATAGCTTTGGTGGTGTTTTTGGCATGTGGTCAAACTCGAGTGGTGTTTTGTTATGTTTCGCTAACTCCCTACCCTATAGCACTAGCAATGTTTTGTCCAGTTTGATGAACTTATGAAGATTAAATTTTAAGGCTAGCAGTGTTTTTAGGAGCATGTCTAAGTTACCACTCAGTAAAGAAAAGTGAAGTGTGGACCCCGACGAGATGGTGACGTCAGAAGGTGTGTATGTGGCATTAGCCTACATACCCCACTAAGATTTTAGTAGGGCCTAATCAAGACCCACAGGGTTAGCAAAGAAAGGTTGTGATTGAACGTTGAAGATCCAATGGTGCTTTTCAATTCTGTTAAGCTTTTGGAGGATCTTGGCTAAGTCCTGCGGGGTTAGTGAAAAGCAGTGGAGATTAATCCACGGTGGATGAATATTGACCATCGATGAAGATCTGGTGGGACCCAACAAACAAAGAAGAATATGTTGATGGTGGATGATGGCGTATGCCACCAAGTGGCAAAGAGCGATTGCTTGATATATCAACTCACATTGTTGTTGTGAGTTGTGTGGCAATGATGTGGATGACAAATGGCAACAGCCCACAGATCCCACAAGGTTTGTGTGGGCTCATTTTCAAGCTCATAGAATGAGCAAAATTTGGAAATGTGTCTTGGTGGAACCTATGTATGGCGAACAATATATAAATGTGATCAACGGTGGAGATCAAAAGGTAGAAGATCCATCGGTCAAGATTGAAGGATTTGAAGAAGGTTGATCTAATGGTCATGATTTAAGGTTATTGTGATGCACTATGTGATCACAATGGTTATGTGACTAATGATGGAGATTTAAACAACCATTTATTGAATGGTTGTGTTTTAAAGTTGTGACCATGAATAGAAAGCACAAGATCTTGACATCAAGATAGTAGATCGATGGTCAGAATTCAAAGATAGAAATCTGAAACGGCTACGACAATGTGAATAAGGATTTCAACTAGTAACCAACATGGAAATGATAATTAAATGCTCTATCTATTTCAACACAAAATGTAGTGAGATTTGATGCATAGGACGACAGTTCAAATGATCGCAAAGGCAAGAATCAAGATTAGATCGAATGAACAAAAGGATGCATTAAATGCATAATCAGATTTTAGGGTTCAACAGAGAGAGTGAGGGAAATTCTCTATAACTAAATTAAACATTGGGCGACTTCATGCAAGACATGGTGATATCTAATAAACCTTATCAAATGTCTTTATGATGAGCTATATAGTGGTGTGTGCATGTGGCTCGAGGTATAGGTAGTTTGCCGATGAATTTTGCAAGATAAGGAAACTCTAACAAAAGATTTGAGAAGATCTAATCATGTGTGAGAATCTTGAGGAATTGAATGCAAGTTGATGATAAAAGATAATTTGGAAAATTGTCCAAGTGTAGTAGTAGTTGTGTATGATTGTTGAATCGAGAAGTGAGGAGAAGTGTGAAGAGTCTGCTAGTGCATAGAGTGATTAACATAGTGATGTACAACTGAGAATGTAGTAGAAAAGAGAGTGCAAAGCAGGGGTGTGTTGCTAAGATTGCATCTTCAACAACAGTAGTGTAAGTTGCAAGGTGCGCAACAATTCATTGAATGTAATGGTGCATTTTCAGGTTGAGTAGAACTTAATTGTATGCACATATGAACTTTGAATTTTGTTGAGGTTGTAGCCTCATTGAATTGAGTTGTAGCTCAGACTAGGTGATTGTAGTCTCCTTGGAGTTGTAGCTCCTAAAGCAGGGTGTAGAAGCATCTTTGAAGTTGTAGCTTCTAAATTAGGGAGTTGAAGCTTCCTTGGGTTGCAGCCCTAAATTTTGTAATAGAGATTTCATTTGTGACATTGGATTTGAGCAGTAGACTCAAGCAACTTTTGTCACTGTGGTTTTTTCCCATATTGGGATTTCCACGTATATTTGGTGTTATGTGTTGATCTCTCTTGTGCTTGTGGTTATTATATATGTTCATGTTTCAATCTACACATTTGAGTTTAAGGATTGAATCTACAAAAGTTTTTAAGGACTAAAAGTTTTAATATCTACTGATTCACCCCCCTCTCAGTAGATCATTATGTTCTAACAATTGGTATCAGAGCACTAGGTTCTCTAGGAGAAGCTTAATCAACTCAGGTAGATCTTGGATAAGCAAACACAATGGCATGTTAGGAAGGTTCAAGCAAGCCACCTAGATTTGATGGAAGAAACTATGCTAAGTGGAGCTCTCTGATGAAAGGATACTTAGGTTCTCTTGGACTTGATGTTTGGATTTCAATTAAGAACAAATATGTTCCTCCTACTACTCCTCCTACTGATGTTGTAAGAAAGAAGGACTATGAGAATAATGAGAAAGCTTGGTTCACCATTATTAACAACTTGTTTGATTTTGTGCATAGCAAGCTTATGCATTATGAGATTTCTTATGATTTCAGGGAAAAATTGAATAAGATCTATGAAGGAGACTCCAAGGTGAAGCTAGCAAAGCTACAAATAATAAGAGCTAAATTCAAAAGCTTGCAGATGACTGAAGAAGAAAAAATTATAGATTACCTTTTGAGATTTGATGATACAGTGAATGTTATTAGATGATATGGTGTGGAAATGAATGGTGATGTTGTTGTGCTAAAGGTTTTGAGGTCCATGGCGACGAAATATCATTCTAAATTTTTTTCCGTTGAAGAAGGAAGAGAAATTGATAAACTCACTTTATATGAGTTACATGGTATAGTTACTACTTATGAGATGAGAATGCAAGGTGTTGAGTCTTCTAGAAGAGAAGTTCAATTTAATATTACTAAGAAAGAAAAGGATGGAGTGGAGAAGAAAGACAAAGTTGCAGTCACTATTTCAGACATTGAAGAAACTGATGAAGAAGAAGTAAAGTTCATAAGGAGACTAAGGAGAGGATCCGGTAAATATAAAGCTAAGTTTCCCTTCAAATGCTTCAACCATGGTAGAGTAGGCCATTTTGTTTCTAAATTTCTATATGATAAAATGGATAACTCCAAACAAGAAGGAGATAGTAAAAAGAAGAAAGATTTTTACCCTAAAAGGAGTTTTGGAAAGAAGACGAGTCTATGCATTCAAGAAGAAAGTGATGCTTCTGATGCTATTGGTAGTTTAGACGAGGATCAAGATCATGCCCTTGTAATGAGAGAAGATAAAAGAGAATTTCTATTTATGGATAAAGAAACTAAGGATCAGAAAGATGCACAAATGGAGGATTCACATGGAGAAGAGGAGGAGGCAGTTGTTGATCATGAAGGAGAATTAATTAGTGCTCTTGAAGATCTTGATAAACTAAGAGATAAATATGATGATCTCATGAGAGAAAACAAAAAACTAAAAGATATTGCTCAAAAGGAGACTAATAGATTAAGTCAAGAACTTGAAGAATCCAATAAGGTGATAGTTGGTCTAAAATTTCATGTAGAAGAGCTCAAAAGAGTTGAATATGTCATGAAATCTAAATTGCAATCTGAGATGGATAGATGTTTGAAACTTGAGGAAAAAATAGTTGCCTTAAGAAAATAATTGGAGAAAGGAAATGAGAAGATCAATAAAGGTATGAAGTTAAAAGGTGGTACTAATATTCTAGATGAATTGCTAAGTACACAAAAGTCAGCTAATAAAGAAAAATCAAGCTTGGGACTTGAAAAAGGAAAAAGTTTATTTGTTGATGCTTTTGCAAAGCGCTATGAAAGATTTAGAGCATAAGAAAAATCAAACCTTAGTGGAGAAAAATTTGGCAATGGAGAAGCCTCTAAAGATGAGAAGTCAGATGTAGTTGAGAAATCTATTAAAGAGAAGGAACCGATTGAAGACATGAAATTTAATAGAACAATTCCTGATCAACAAAAGAAAAATCTTAATACTAAGAGAACAAACAATGATGGTTTCACAAAAGTACACTATCTAAGGAAACCTAGACAGATATATCCTCATCCAGTCGAAGGAAACACCATGACTAGGTACTCATCGTATTTTAATGGGTATTGTTATACTTGTAGCAATTTTGGTCATAGGGCTAGAGAGTGTAAAATCATTCCAAGGAGAAATACAAATTTCATAAGCAAAAATCCATTTGCTCCTTTAGCTGATATGAATGTAGTTTGTTTCAATTGTAATAATTTTGATCATATAGCTAGAAATTGTAGAGAAAAATTTGTAAGACCGAATGCTCATTCTGAGAAGAAGAAAAACACACTTCCCAGAGATGAAAAGAAAACTGAGGTCCTTGAGAAAAAGGAAGAAAATGTTGAAAATAAGCGTAAGAAGGTATGGAAGGAGAAAAAGCAAAACTCTACTTAGTCTATGATTTCCCAAACAACATTACAAGCAAAAGAACAAGATTTGTGGGTAATTGATAGTGGTTCTTCCAAGCATATGACTAGAGATAAAAGAAAATTTATTGAACTTAAAATGAGAAAAGGAGGATTAGTGAGCTTAGGTGATAACATTGCTGTTAAGATTCATGGTAAAGGAATTTTGAGCATAGATGGGAAGAACAAAACTAAAGATGTGCTCTATGTTGAAGGTCTAAAACATAATCTTCTTAGTGTCAAACAAATGTGTGATAATGGATACAAAGTTGTATTTGATTATGAAGGCTACATGATAAGAATGAATGGTAAAACAATTGTTCAAGGGATAAGGACTGAGAGTAATCTCTATAATCTATGTGAAGTGGAAGGCCAAACATGTCTGGTCAACCAAACAGATGAGATTTGGCTATGGCATAGAAGACTGGGACATGCGAATTTTGACAATCTGGTGAAGATAAGCTTAAAAGGATTAGTTAGAAATATGCCTAAGATTGCAAAGCCTAATAATATCATCTGCCAAGGATGTCAACAAGAAAGCAAACAAAGTTTAAATTTCCCACCAAGGACTATTCAACTACAAAACCCTTGGAGATAATTCATAATGATCTATGTGGTCCAATGAGGACAAGGCCATTTCAAGGAGAAAGATATTTCATGCTGCTGATTGATGATTTTACCAGAATGGCATGGGTCATATTTTTGAAGGAGAAGGTTTAAGCATTTGAAAAGTTTAAAATCTATAAGAAGCTAGTAGAAAATGAGACTAGGAGAAGAATCAAATGTCTCAGGTCAGACAAAGGTGGAGAATTTATGTCATGTGAATTCATGGAATATTGTGAAGATCATGGAATCAAATGCCAGTATTCAACCCCAAGAACACCACAACATAATGGTGTGGTAGAGAGAAGAAATAGGATTCTGAAGAAGATGGCTAGAGCCATGTTGAACGAGGAAAACTTGACAGATACATTTTGGAAAGAAGTAGTACAGACTATTGTATACATTCAAAACAAAGCTCTTATTAGATTTAGTGTGGCAGAACACCATATGAGTTGCGGTTCAGTAGACCTGCATTAGTCAAGCATTTCAAAGTATTTGGCAGTAAATGCTATATCAAAAGAGAAGCTGAAGATTTAGGAAGTTTTGATTCAAGATGTGATGAAGGGATATTTTTAGGATATTCCAATCAAAGAAAGGCTTATAAATGTTACAACAATAGATTGCATAAAATTGTAGAGAGTGTACATGTTAGGGTTGATGAAAATAAAGCCAAGTCCAGTAGAAACAATCTTGAGAGAGAATTAGATGATGAGGATATAGGTGCAACAGTAGAAGAAGAATAAGAATAGGAAGAAGAGAATGAGAATGAGGGTGAACGTGCTCCTGCAAAATATGTAGAAAAAGGTCATCCTACAGATTAGATAATTGGTGACAAGAATGAAGGTGTGCAAACTAGAAGAAGACTTGCAAAGAACAAGGAACAAGTGAACTTTTCCCTCTTATCTCAGATTGAACCGAAAAGCTTTGATGAAGCTAGTAAAGATGAGAGTTGGATGAAAGCAATGGAAGAGGAACTCAATCAGATTGAAAAGAACAAAACATGGGAATTGACCTTCCTAAAACATCAAGCAAGAATGTAATTGGAACCAAATGGGTGTTCATAAATAAGTTGAATGAAGATGGAGTTTTGGTCAGAAACAAAGTAAGGTTAGTGTGCAAAGGATATACTCAAGTAGAAGGTATTGATTTTGAAGAAACATTTGCTCCAGTTGCACGATTAGAAGCTATTAGTATGTTTCTTGCATTTTTTGTGTATAAAGGTTTTAAAGTACATCAAATGGATGTCAAATCTGCATTTCTGAATGGAAACCTTGAAGAGGAAGTATATATTGAGCAACAAGAAGTTTTTCAGTTGTCAAAGAATGATGATTATTTTTGCAAATTGAGAAAAGCATTGTATGGTTTGAAGCAAGCACCAAGGCTTGGTATTCAAGACTAGATCAATATCTACAACAATAAGGATTCAAGAAAGGTTGTGTTGATAGCAATCTATATCTCAAATCTGAAGGTAAGCAAATGATCATCATTGTAGTATATGTAGATGATATTATATTTGGTGGTAGCAGTGATGTAATGTGCAAAATATTTGTTACAAACATGCAAGATGAGTTTGAAATTTCCATGCGAGGAGAACTCATATTTTTTCTTGGTTTGCAAATTACACAAACTAATAAAGGTATATTTATATCACAAACCAAGTATTTAAAAGAAATGCTCAAAAATTTTGGCATGGAAGACTGTAGACCAGTCAGTACTCACATGATTACTGGCTACAAATTGAGAAAATCTGATGAATCACCTGATGCAAATCAGACTACATATAGATCCATGCTCGGAAGTCTACTATTTTTAACTACATCTAGGCCTGATATAATGCAAGCAGTTTGTATGGTAGCTAGGTTTCAGACAGAACCTAAAGAATCACATGTTAATGTAGTCAAGAGAATCTTTAGATACATCAAAAGTATTGTTGACTATGGCTTATGGTATCCCAAATGAAAATATTTCACTTTAACAACATACACAAATGCAGATTGGGTAGGAAGTGTGGATGAAAAAAAGAGTACTATTGGAGGCACCTTCTTTTTGGGAAACATACTAGTTTCTTGGATGAGTTAAAAGCAAGAGTCTATCAACCTTTCTACTACAGAAGCAGAATATGTTGCAGCAACTGCATGTTGCACTCAAGTACTATGGATGAAGCATACATTAAAGGACATCAAGGTAGAGTACAATGAGCCTATCTCAATTCTTTGTGACAATTCAAGTGCCATTAATATTTCAAAGAATCTAGTGATGCACTCCAAAACCAAGCATATATCAATCAAGTATCACTTCATCAGAGAAAAGGTTGCAGATAAGGAAGTCAGCATGGAGTATGTTCCTACCAAGGAACACTTGATTGATATATTTACAAAGCCTCTTCCTACAAAACAGTTTGAATACTTAAAGCAGAAGATGGGAGTAGTTTCTTCCACCTCTTGTCACTAAACATTAGTGATAGGGCATATATTCAGGGGGAGCTTCATTGATCATTTATTTAACCATGGTTAAGAATAGTGTGATCAAGTCATGTAAAATCTTGTTTTACAATTTCTAACGACTTGATGGTTGCAGATTTTGTCAAAAATGGAGCATTTCCTCAAGGGGAGTGTACCCTTTTCCATTGATGTCAAAGGGGGAGATATGTGAAGCATGTTGAGCAGAGAAGAGATATTTGTCATAGGGGGAGTTGTTATGTTGCTACGTGAATAGTCAGGTTGGTACAGAGCTTCAATGTTATATCGTGTATGACAACTTCAATTTTTTCCATCAATACCAAAGGGGGAGATTGTTGGCATATAGTTGTCATTGATGTCAAAAGTGCAAATCTTGCAAGGGAGATTGTTGGCATAATGATAGAGGATGAGTGTAAGAGTAGTGGATCTAATGGAAAATTTGATGGCCAATTCAAATTGGGTTTCTCGAGAACTTTCCAAAAAGGTATTGTGCAGGTTGTGATGTCAATGAAGATGTCAGCATTCAATTGTTCAAGCTCTCAGTCTATGGTTTATCAGTTAAACCCTATGTATGCAGGATTTTACAGTCACAACGTTCAAATAGTTTTCATTTTGTCGATGACTTGGTATTGCAAGTTGCAGATCACATAAGTTATAACTTATTTCATTGATGTCTGTGAAGTGACCGGCCCCATTGCCTAGGTTGGCAGTGTCTACATGTTTGTTGAGCGCCAAAAGAAAAGAAAAATTTGGCTAAGTCATATCTTGGATGGAATTTTTCTAAGTTTCTCTAACTTACTGCTTCAAGGATTTTGACTAAGTATAGCTCTAGCGGTGTTTTTGGCACGTGGTCGAACATGGGCAGTGTTTTGCTATGTTTTGCTAACTCCCTGCCCTGTAGTGCTGGCAGTGTTTTGTCCAATTTGATGAACTTATGAAGATTGTGCTTTAAGTTTGTCAATGTTTTCAAGAACATGTTTAACTTACCGCTCAACAAAGAAAAGTGAAGTGTGGACCCCGACGATATGGTGACGTCAGAAGGTGTGTATGTGGCATTAGCTCATATACCCCACTAAGATTTTAGTAGGGCTCGATCAAGACCCACAGTGTCAGCAAGGAACGACTATGATCAAATTTTGAAGATTTGACAGTGCTTGTCAATTCTACTGAGCTTTTTGAGGATCTCGGCTAAGTCTCGTGGGGTTAGCGGAAAGCGGTGGAGATTAATCCATAGTGGATGAATACTAATCGTCAATGAAGATGGTGGGACCTAACAAAGAAAGAAGAATAGGTTGACGGTGGATGATGACGTAGGCCACCAAGTGGCAAAGAGTGATTGCTTGATATATCAATTCACATCATTTTTGTGAGTTGTGTGGCGATGATGTGGATGATAAATGGAAATAGCCCGCAAACCTTGGAAGGTTTGTGTTGGCCCGTTTTCAAGCTCGCGGGATGAGTAGATTTTGGACGTGTGTCTTGGTGGACCCCGCATATGGTGAACGGTATATAAATGTGATCAATGGTGGAGATCAAAAGGTAGAAGATCCATCAGTCAATATTGAAGGATTTGAAGAAGGTTGATTCGATGGTTATGATTTAAGGTTATTGCGATGCACTATGTGATCATGATGGTTATGTGATCAATGATGAAGATTTAAACAACCATTTATCAGATGGTTGTGTTTTAAAGTTTCGACAGTGAACGGAAAGCATAGGATCATGGCGCGAAGACAGTAGATCAAAGGTCAGAATTCAAAGATAGAAATCTAAAATGGCTATGGCAATGTGAATAAGGGTTTCAACTAGTAACTGCCATAGAAATGAGAATTAAATGCTCTATCTGTTTCAACAAAAAATTTAATGAGATTTAATGCATAGGGTGGTGGTTCAAATGATCGCAGAGACAAGAATCAAGATCATATCAAATGAACAGAAGGATGCATTGAATGCATAATTATATTTTAGGGTTCGATATAAAGAATGAGGAAAATTCTCTACAACTGAATTAAATGTTGGGCAGCTTGATGCAAGATATGGTGATATCTGATAAACCTTGTTAGATGTCTTTATAATGAGCTAGATAGTAGTGTGTGCATGTGGCTTGAGGTACAAGTAGCTTACTGGTGAAGTTTAAAAACTAAGGAAATCCTAGCAGAAGATTTGAGAAGATCTTATCATGTGTGAGAATCTCGAGGCATTGAATGCAGGTCGATGAGAAAAGATAATTTGGAAAATTTTCCAAGTGTAGTAGTAGTTGTGTATGATGTGTTGAATTGGGAAGTGAGGAGAAGTGTGAAGAGTCTACCAGTGCATAGAGTGCTTAACAGAGTGATGTACAATTGAGAATGCAGTAGACAAGAGAGTGTAGATTAGAAGAGAGTGCAGAGCAGGGGTGTGTTGTTGAGAGTGCATCTTCAACAGTAGTAGTGTAAGTTGCAAGGTGTGCAACAATTCATTGAATGTAATGGTGCATTTTCAGGTTGAGTAGAACTAAATTGTATGCACATATGAAATTGTAATTTTTTTGAGGTTATAGCCTCATCGAACTAAGTTGTAGCTCAAACTAGGTGATCGTAGTCTCCTTGGAGTTCTAGCTGCAAGGTGTAGTAGCATCTTTGACATTGTAGCTTATAAATTAGGGAGTTGAAGCTTCCTTGGGTTGTAGCCCTAAATGTTGTAACAGAGATTTCATTTGTGACACTGAATTTGAGCAGTAGACTCAAGCAACTTTTGTCACCATGGTTTTTTCCCATCTTGGGTTTTCCACGTATATCTGGTGTTATGTGTTGATCTTTCTTGTGCTTGTGGTTATTATATTTGTTCATGTTTCAATTTGCACATCTGAGTTTAAGGATTGAATCTACAAAAGTTTTTAGGACTAAAAGTTTTAATATCTACTGATTCACCCCCCTCTTAGTAGATCATTGTGTTCTAACAAAGACTCTTAAGGAGTATGGCTTTAAAAAAATTATTTTGTAAGGAGATTCTAAGTTAATAGTGGATATATTGAATGGAGTAGCTACGCCACCCTGGGAGCTAAAAAATATTACTGACAAGTGTTTATCCTTTAAGAGTTATTTTCATAACTGCAAGGTGCAACATGTTTTCAGAGAAGGGAATAAATCTGTTGATTGTGCTACCAATGAGGCACTGAGGTGTATGGGGTGGACCCGTTGGATTAATAATAATTTTTCGAGGTCTTTAAGGGACATGATTTTAAATAAAAATTTTGAACATGATTATAACTTACAAAGTTGAAGTTAGGAAGTGGCATGGGAAGTATGGGAGATCTGATTTTAAAGGGTTACAGTTTAATAATGATTCTTGTGGTACGGTGTTGAGCTTTTTGATCTTCTTTGCAAGTAAAAATAATCATTTTTTCCTTCCCAAGGTGATCAAGTCTCACATGGTTTTTCTCAAGTGGTAGAGGGATGTCAAATCCATATGTGTTGATATGCCTATTGTTAACTCATCATGTATTTGTGAAGATTTGCAAGGTAATATTATTAATGAGATGTTAATTATTTGAAAAAAATATTTATGAGATCGTGGCTCTGAGAATTGTGTCATTGGCATTCCTTAATAGAAAGTTCTTGATTCCTAACTTCTTATGGGATTATTTTGATATTTAAAAAAAAAAAGAGTTTTTTGCAAGACTGGTAGAGAGTCGAAGAGGAGTGTGGTAATGAATAATAGCTCGTAGATGTCAAAAAATTTGGAGAGTGCTAAGATGGGTGGGCCAAGGAAGTGCACAGAGCCTCCAAATTACCAGGCGCTCAAGCATAACATGGATTTGTGGAGGTTATTTGAAAATGCGGGTATGGTTCCTTTCTTTGAGTCTATGAAACACTACAATGAGAGCCTTACTGCCAAATTCACAAATTCATGAAGGGAAATGTTGTTATAGGGGCTATCAAGTTTGAAGTGACGACAAGGTTTATCATAGAAGCTACAAGATTGCAAAATCAAGGAATGAAGGTGGTAAAGAAAAGTGGGGCAAACTACTAGATGTTTTTGGATAAGTTTCTACATGATGGGGAGAATCTCAAACACTTCCAAAATGAGTATGCTAGGTTGGAGCTTCCACCTCCCTATGCCCTAGTAAGCTTGTTTGTTATGAGATATTTTATGTTGGAAGGTAGATACATGTTTATACATGTGTATCATTTTCCTTTGCTAAATCATATTAGGCATGGTGAAAGAATAAATTTTCACTTCTACCTTCTGTCCTCCCTATAAATTAACATAGAGAAAGGTGCTATCCCTCCCCTGCATCAAGGTTTGATGCTTTCTTTATATAAGCATGCTCTCGTGCTAAAACCTCATGGAAACCCTATTGTAGCTAGAATTGATAAAAATAATTGAAATGATGGTGACAATGATGATCCCCCAGTGGATGCAAACCCTGCTATGGAACCTATTCCTTGTCTGCCTCCCATTGTTGTTGCTAGGAAGGTGCTAATCCCTGTTGAATGCTATTCCCCTATTGATACTTTTTTGAATCCTTCTACCCCCATGTCTCAAAAATTTGTTGGTAATGGTTCCTTGGAGTCTAAGCTTGTGAGAGCAACCTAAAAGAAGATAAAACATTCTCCTCTTCTCCTAAAATTACCCAAGTCAAAAAAGGTTAAAAAAGATTTGAATCCTCAAAAAGAAGTTATCACATTCAGTGAAGAGGGTCTATAAAATGAGGAAATGATTGAGAACTAGCAAGGGAAAGGAAGTGGCAGTAGTGGTGGTCGTACGTATGCTCACCTAGAAAA
>VDFB02058109.1:0-27490 GCA_007258455.2 Sequoia sempervirens
CTGATTCATATGCCATACTCAGGTGAGCAATCATAATCTCATCCTGGGGTTTGTTAATTGCCATGTCTCGCTCCTCATCTTGGAGACGTAGACGGAGCTCTCGTGCATTGTACCGCAATTGATATAACTCTGTGAGCATAGAATGGCCTCTAGCAACGAACTCCTCCCACTCATCCAAACACTTGCCATATGCAACCAAGTGATTAAGTTGACCTTGTTTTGCTGGAGACTCGAGCATCGGTGGGAGTGTGGTAATGGCATCTGGCCTGTGAACAAGGCTAGAAATATACTGACGAAGTTGTCTGATTTCAGCCTTGAGGGCTGCCTTATCCTCTCCGTCCTTCAATATTCTATCCTTGGCACTGTCTGTAGCAAATTGTAGGAGATCAACCTGAGTCTGGCATGTGCTACGACCAAGGTTGACTGTGATAACCTCAAAGTCTTGAGATTCCAACTCGTCCAAGCTCTTCCCCTGTGGAGTTATAGTAGTCTCGACGACGATCTCCATATCGGTATTCCTCTCCACGTGGACCATGTTCTTGATCCTCTTGTTTGGCGCATCCTGGTAAACCTGATCAAAATCTAAATGATTAAGGACATAGGATGGTTGCCTCCTCTCCCTTCCCAGTTGAGACTCAATCCAAGACTGATCTTGGCTAATGCTACTGGAAGGGTCTGTACTAGCAACAGGCGGTTATGACGAGAGCGAATATGTAGAGGCGTTGCTGCGAGATGGGGAATCTAAGTCCAATTCAATATGCATTGGGGCTGGTGACTGCTGCGGAACTGGTGTAGGAACTTGAGGCTGAACCTCAGGCACTGGCGGACTCTGAACTGGCCTCTGAACTGGCTCTGTGATAGGCTGTCTGTCAGGCTCCGTGTGTGTATTAATAGCAAGCGCCTTGCCTTTTGAATTGTTTGGCGCTTGACCTTTCTTAGGAGGGTTACTCTTCTTTTGTTTAGGTTTTGACGAAGAAGGTAGTGAAGGATTCACCACTACTAGCGGCTCTGCTCTAGGCACACTTACCCTCCTGGTCTTCTTGTTGTCGAGGTAAAGTACACTGTTTTGAATAACTCTACTTGACCTCTCTTTTACCGTTGCGTACTCCTTGGCATACCAATCAACTGTTGGCAACGGCTGTGTGTCGACCTACTCTCTGAAAAACTGAGGAATAACTTCTCCCTCATAATCTGATAAACTTCCCACATCTTTTGATAAGAAAACAAAAATTAGTGAGAGAGAGAAGCGGCCATAGCTACGTTTACGAACCTCAAAATCATCTGCGCAATTTGCCTAGTAATCTTCCATAGAAGGCTCATGATATGTGTGTCCAGCAAGGCGAGTTGTGTAACGACCTGAAAGATCATAAGCACGTGCCCCAACAAGATACTTGAGATGATATTTCTCGAGCTCCTGCCCTGCAACTTTGGCATCAATTGCCGTCTTGCACCAATACATTCCGAATTGAATAGGAAAATTGATAGATGGTCTGTGCCTGCGGCGTAAAAGACGATGAACATCATGCATCTGTCTCAGGAACTCCATAAAGACTGTCTTATCCGAAGGATAACGTGAAAGCATAGCTGGATTTCCTATAAATCCATATACTTGGATGTAGGTGTATGTAGGGAACTGAATAAACCAATCCGCCCAACCATCCATCGCTACTCTAGCAATTGCCGAGATACGAATATGCAACTCCCGGTCCAAATTTCTCACTGTATAAGTAAAGAAAGCCTCGTGAACACGCTTGAAGTGACGTTCAGCCTTAGTGAACTCAAGCTGATCATAATACTGATAGACTTTCTGAACACTGAGAATGCCCATGGTGTTTATTCCTCAGAACTGACCCTGATAAGCAATCAAGTACACGAGATACGAACACATGTGAAACTCATGAGCAACTAGGAAACCGGTGATCTGCTTGTGGATAACATCGCTGATGAAGGATGCCCGGTCATAATGCTCCTGCCCAGATATGATGCGACCAATAATGTAATACATCCAAGGGTGGAAAACATTAGCATGTGATTGACCTGAGACACGATTCAAGAGTGTAATTAGAATCGAGTACTCATCCTTGTACTCACCACAACCCACATTGTTTGGCAATCTGTTCTTCGCTTGTTTTAACCATCTTTCTGCCATTTTATTCTGGCACTTGTCCACATCAGCATTGAATGCATGCTCGCACTGCTCCATAGAAATAACTAAGCTGTTCAGGTGATGAGGTATACCAAAATTTCTTTCCACGTCCAAAGGCTTGAGACTGCAAATAACTCGTCCATCTACTGACACTATCTCACGAGTAGTAGAGTTGTAATGCTTAATACAAGACATCACAAACTCAATACAATGAATGGAGATAGGTATGGAAGCAGCCTCCAATAACCCGGACTGCTGAATGTTCTGAATAATCGAACTTCTGATCTTGACTAGATCTAAGACTGCTTCTGGCAGCACTTTATGAAGATCCGTCTCAACTGTCTCGATGAAGTCGTGAGTAAGGACTGATTTGGTCCTGTATTCGAGCTGAGTGTATTGCATTCTGAAAAACTCGCCTGTTGATTACGAACTTGACTATGTTCTGACAAGATTTCTGGAGAGCTAAAAATAGCCTGCTGAGGCTAAAAATAGCCTTTTGAAGAGTTATTTTCCGCAAAAAATCTGAGATATGGGTTTTGTCCAGAAAAGATTCTAAGACAACCCAGAACATCAGAAATGCGAAAATCTAACCTCCACTTGATCATGCAAAGAATTTTCAGTTGAGAAAATTAGAAACTCAAGAACGAATGTTCTGAAGTTAAAAATTTCTGAAAAATCAAACGCACGATTTTAATTCGAGGAAGCTATATAGAAATGATCGACATGTTTAGACTTGTCAAATTTGCCAATTTCAGGAACATGCGAATTGGATTTTGAGAGAAATTTGAGAATCAAGGAAGAGAAAGACCTTTTTTTTTATAAGCTCTTTCTTCTATGAAAATCGCCCCTGTTCTTCAAATTTGCTGATGAATATGAACTTTAACCTGCAAAAAGAATGAATTAATGAAATCGCCTTTGGAAACTGATGATGCATTTGCCTTTGTTTGCTAAAATTCACCTTTGCTTGCTAAAATTCGCCATTGCTCTTGAAAAATACGAATTTGCCTTGAAGATACGCCTTTACCTTGAAGAAATACGAATTTTGCTTGAAAAATATGAATCTCTTTAAAAATACGAATTTCTCTTGAAGCTTGGTGAATAATAAATGAAGGCGCCATGTTTAAATAAGAGAAAATTCGCATCATCTTGTGAACTGCAAGATTTAAAACCCTCACTAAAATAGAAATCTTTTGATTGGACCTCCTTCAATTGAACTGCCACTGACTCGGAGTTCAAAAATAAATAATAATAAAATATTCATTATCATGCAATTTGCAAAAGGCACCAATTTTAGAAATTCACCATTTAATGCCAAAATATGCAAAAACAAATATTAAATATTATTAAACTTCAGTTTACAAACCGAATGAAGCTTTGAGATTCACCAGCGAACTTCACTGATTCCGAAAAGTCATCATTTGACCTCATAGGCGTGTATTTGCTCAAGATACTGCATTTTATATTAACTTCCTACTTTGTAGTTGAGTACAAAGTTACAACTGGCGATCTTCGTCACTGATTTCTGGGTGACCGACTGATGCTGAGACTGAGCTGGTGTATTCATTGCGAAGCCTGCGAAGCAAGGAAGAAATGTTTGCTGGGAGTCATCACTGCAAAATCTATCATTTAACACCTCAAAGAATTAGGTGCCCTTGATTAAATTGATTTTCAGGAACCAGACTTAACCATTTCCCCAAACTGTCATCTGATGCTTCAAACGACTGCCGACGACGAACGGTGAATCCTGCTGACAAGCAACCACGCACACTGCATGATGAGAGGTATTCCGCATTCAACGAATATACGTAAGGTATCTGAAAAGTGCATAAGGGCCTCAAAAGTAAAAGCGCCCCTGGCTTGAGAAGGCACGAACACCATTTTGACAAAACTGCAACTCTCAACCAGATGCCCTACTTTGACCTTTGATATCCGAAGCTGGGACGACCCGATTCGAACATTGTCTGTCTCGACGAGTAGCCAGAAGGACATACGAGAGACGTTTCTAGAGGCGACGAAGCAAGAAAACTGCTTCTAAGACCTCAAATAGAAAGGCGCTGTTGTGACCTTTTCACACATCGCCCCATTCAAGATGGGGACCCCTAATTTTTGCTCCATTCTGGTCTTTTTGACTTTGGTTTTTGTCTCTCTCTCTTTGTCTGTCTCTTTTCTGGTGGCTGCCTTTCTGGGGACGTTCCCGTCTGCGAGCTTAAACGTAAAATTTGGCCAAGACTGAAAATTAGGGTTTGTACTTTCCCGGTCAGTTTAGGGTCAAACAAAGTGAATAAGTTGAAAACAAAGATTAACATTGCTGTCAGTATGCTCCCAGTGGACTCTCAGCTAAATTTCATCAGATTCCAGTCACTTACTATTTTTAGTAAGTGTGTGAGTCCAGGCGATCCTTCAGCATTCTTGAAGTTTTAATAGTCACACTGCATTCGGAACACATCGGGCTGCTCATTGGCAAAATTTGAGCTGAAACAGACAACTTGCTATTTTTAGCAGTTCAGCTTTCGGAGCAGATTTCAGGGCTTAGATGCAGATTTTTTTTAATGCATGTCTGGAGATTCCTTCTGGGTTTTCAGAGACCTTCGCGATGGTGTAACATGCAAAGTGAGATAACGACTTCGAATTCCTTTAGAGGCTATTTTTAGGGTTTGCATGTTAGGGTTTCTTTGCGTATGCGCATATTCCTTGTAGGGTTTTCAAAGAGCTTTGCGATGATGTGACATGCAAATGGAGATAATCACTCATTCGGGGAACTTACTATTTTTAGCGGTCATCGGCGATCGCTTCCGGCGCCGGAATCCGAGGCCCGATCGCAATGCGAAGCGAGAACAAGCGAGAGTCATTTGATATGCATGCAAGATGAATTAGGGTTTCCAGCCGGGGACCCAAAAGGAGGGTAAAAGTCGAATTTTAAAAAATGTAAACCACAGCGTCGGCATCTTCCAAAGCTATCGCTCGTAAAATTTGAAAGAAAGCGGAACACTTACTATTTATAGTAGTCATTTGTGGCTAAAAATAGCAAGTCCGATGTAGGTCTTGACGTCAAGTCCGCGTGGTGGGAACGCGTCATTGAATTTCAAATCAACGGAGTTGTGGAGGTGTCGAAGCGGTAGTTACTATAAATAGCAAACCACCGAAATGGGCTAAAAATAGCGAGGGCAGCCGAGATAATGTCAGGCGGGTTAGCAGTCCACGAAGATCCAGTGTTCAAAATTTCAAAGCAATCTGAGCCTCTGAGATATGAAAATCATAGGACTTACTATTTATAGTAAGGCATGGGGAAGTTGGCAGAGGAAGGTAAAAAAAAAAAAAATGTCTAAGTCTGAGTTTCATCTTGCAGATCCCTCCATATGCGCCCAACTTGCCAAGGAGAAAATAAGGTGGTGACAAATATCTTAAGTGTTGGTAAAATCCTCCTGCCACCTCCAAATGTGCCCACCTCAAGTCATGCATGCAAAAATATTTCAAGTGAAAGTTTCATCCTCCTGCCTAGCTAAAATGCGCCCAAGGAAAAGCTGGTGAAAGTTAAAATTTTTTCTAAGTATGAGGAATATCCTTCAGCCTAGGCCAAATGCGCCCTCCTCACAAAGCAAAGTATGTGAAAAAGTTTTTAAGTACAAAGTTTCGTCCACCTCCTATGGCAAAATGCGCCCATGCAACAAGAAGGTTAAAGAATTCAAAGGAAGTCAAAATTTTCATCCTTCATACATGGCAAAATGCGCCCAAGCTCAACAAGGAGTCGTCAACAAGTCGAAGTGGGGCGTTGAGAATCTCATCCACCTCCTATGCTCTAATGCGCCCAAGTGAGGGCATGTGAAGACAAAAGGGAAGAAGCTCAAGGGTCATCCTTCACATCATGCAAAATGCGCCCATCATAAAGAATCAAAGATGCTTATCCACCTCACCATGCTATATGCGCCCATGTTTGAGAAGATAAGAAGTCAACAAGTCAAAGCTAGGCGTTGGAAATGTTAATCCTTCACACATGCTAATATGCGCCCAAGTTGAAGTGAGTAAAGGTGAGTGTAAGGTGGTAAACAAGGTAAAGAAGGAGATAAAATATTACCTAGGCGTTGAAAGTGGAGATGAAGAATATTGCTAGGTGTGGGAATTTAAGAGAAAATATCCTTCATAAAGTATAATATGCGCCTAAAGGTTTTGAGGGTGAGATGATTAATGCCAGGCGTTGAGAATGTTCCTCATGATATATGAAGTGCGCCTAAGATTTAAATGGAGAATATTGCAAAGTGATAAAATTTTCCTAAGGCGTTGAAAATTGCCAGGTGATGAATAAAATATAGAGGGCGTTGAAAATTGCCAGGTGATGAATAAAATATAGAGGGCGTTGAAATTAAAATCCTCCATGATATGTGCTTTCAAGAAAATTCTCAAGTGAGTGAATAAATAAAATTTTCTCACCGAGGCAAAATGGATGAAGTTGAGTAAAATCTCTAAGGCAAAATTTCGAAATGCAAAATGATTCAAATTTTTCTAGGCAAAGTATTTTCTTCCTTTAGAAAATATGCCTAGACATGAAGGTGATGAATTTTCTTCCTGAAGCACGAATGAATTTGCCAGTGATGGTGTCAGAAGATGCTGGCATTGCAGGATGGATTTAAAAAATTTCAAGTCAGAGCAACACAAAATGTTCACAGATGAGAAGACTGGGATTTAATTGATTAAAAAATTATTTTTCCAAGGTTCAAAATTTAAAATTTTAAATGAACCCGTTCGTTGCATACCTATGAATTCGACAAGTTCTAGAGAAAATTTTCTTCTGGGTATTGGAGATCTTCAATGAGAAATGGATTTCTATGTCTTCTGCACTTCGCCAACGCCTTTTAGATGAAGAATTTAATCGGTGCTTGAATTGTGAAATTTTCCTAAGGGAGAATTTAAAATTTTCTAAGACAAAGTGAATAAAATGTGTTTTCGAGATAGAATTTTCCAGACGATGAATTCGAAGGGAATTGCCTAGATGATTTTGATTGAGTTCTTCACAGATGAATTTTGGAGAGCGTCAGAGGCGACTAAAATTTAAAATTTGCAAGATAGAACTTCGGCTGGTGAATTAAAATTGATTAAAGGATGAATTTAAATTAAATATTTTCAAAAGTGAATTAAAACATGCCAGTCAAAGTTGAAATTCTAGAAGATTAAGATTCCTGACGTCGAGAGACAAGTGTCAAAAAATGCCAGAGGAGGGAAATTCGAATGGAGTAGTGGAAATTTAATACACTGGCTAAACTTAGCCTTCTTCTAGAATTCGATTTTCCTAGAAGAGCTGAGGATTCATTCATTCTTTTTCACAGGTGAGGAAAATCGAATTTGCTCTAAGTCTGATGTTGCAGTGAGTTGCTGAGTCTGAAGTGTTACTGAAGTTCGAAACTTGTTGAAGAGGAATTTGCTGAAGGCTGGAACTTGAGTTGTTGCTGAAGCTGAGTTCTAAAAATCTGAAGTTGCTGAGGTACGAATTTTAAAGAGTCTAGAGTTGCTGAAGATTCGATTTTTCTCAAAGAGATTTGAAGTTGCAGTGCAAGCTGAAAGTTGATTTAAGGAATTTCGATTTGAAAAGAATATTGCTGAAGAACTGCGAACTTGCTAAATCTGATTTGAAGTTGAAGAATTGCGAATTTACAAGAGTTCATGTTGCTACAGCCAGCTAAGAAATTTGATAAATTTCATTGAAGTTGCTGAAAGTATCAAAGTTGTTGAGACTTTCTAAGTGGTTGATAATTCGAAATCTGTTGAAGGAAAAGTTGAGGTTTGCAAATGAGAAATAATATTGCAGCTTCTCAAGTTCTTGAAGTCGACTGGCAGCCCTGCAAAACATTTTATTTATTTTTCTAAGTTAATTTGCTAATGGATGTTTATTGTTTTGCAGATGGCTGAAGCAAGAACAACTGGCAAGGACAACAATGGTGCATCCAGGCAAGCTGTTATCAAGAAGCTGAGCAAGCGTTTCATGCCCGAGTCAAAGTTTACCTAGAAGTTGGCCAAGCTTGCTAGCACGAACTTGGGCTCTGTCAACTTGGAGACTTTTAAGAACAAAATGCTGGGGATTGGTAATCATCAACCCTCAGCCACTTCACACAACATCATTCGAAGTGGATTATATGCAGCTGCTGGTTTCCCACCAGCTATTCAGTGTTCGGAGCTGATGATGGAGTGCGCCAACTGCTATGAGAAGGATCACAGATCAATTATGTCACCGGATGGTCAAGTGCTCGCCAACCTCACTCCTTCAGCTATTGGCGAAGCTTTTGGAATCCCAACACACAGGAATATGATTTACAAATCGAGAGAACGTGCTGAGCGAATGTATGCTTCTGCATTCAAGAGATGTATGGAGATGATTAATACTCGTTGGATGAGCAACCCCAAGCCCTCTCGTACGAAGCTGCCAAGGAAAATTATATCAGATAACTTGAAGCAAGAGTATTGTGATCTTATCATGATGCTGAGCAGAGTTGGAGGTTGCCCTCAAGCTTTTATTTTTGAGCCATGGATGTTCTATTACATCAACCTCGTGTTGGAAGGAAAGGATTACGTCAACTGGGCTGCAATGATCAGTGACAAATTGCACGAGCAGCTCCTGAGTTTGAGAAGAACAAAAACATTCTATATGGGCTCTTACATCATTTACATGCTGGCCCGTATGACGAAATACAGAGGAATTTCATACAAGGAGCCTGTTGGTTGTGGCTCTCACTAGTTCAAAATTCATGAGGCTTGTCTGCAGTTGTACTTGACAAGTTTTACTCATTACAAGCGTGTCAATGACGCCTTCACCATGCACATCACGAGAACACTTCAGGAGCGGATGCATCATAGGATCTCGAGGGAAGCTCAGGAATTAATTGAGAGGTATGGGTGCTGGTTTATACAATTTCTGAAGTTTTCTTACATAAGGTTGCAAGGATTTTCTTCATATCCATATAGACTGCCTAAGTACCCAACCAACAAAATTTTAATGTTAGAGATATCTAGGCAATTGGTTGCCTACGATAAGATTCAGAAGAAAAAGAAGGGAGGAGTTGACTTCCCAATTGTCATGGGCAATTCAGATGAAGTGTGTCCTTCATTACAGGCAGCTAGAGAAGATGAGAGCGAGCTTCAGTTTTATCACTTTTCCTATCACATTAGCAGACAACACTATGATCCACATAACAATATCAGATGGGTACTGTCAGAAGAATTTAAGCATAAGGCAAACATTGAGGATTATTGGGCTGGTGCATCAGACGAGGCTGAAGTCAAGAAGAGAGTGTTCTCTAGGTTGCCATTGAGTATGATCAGGGAGTGCGAAGCCATCCCAGTACCAGACCAGGTGAGCGAGGACATAAGTGTTCTCCATCCAGATTATGAGGATGTGAGAGATACTCCTCTTTCACTTCCAGATTGGTCAGAACCAGAGATTGTTGATTTGGACACACTTTCCATTCCAGTCTTGACATTTACCAGAGCATGGGTTGACAGGCATGTGAGTAGATTGAAGAGTAGGTCGATTGCATTGACTTACAATTTGATGGGAGATCACAGGACACCCACCACCAGCAGGAAGAAACAAATTACACGAGGTCCAGAATCTTGAAGGAAGGAGCCAGTTCGGTAGGAGCCTGTTCAGTCAGAACCTCCAAGAGTTGTAGTTGAATTATCCACGCCATTAGAGACATGTTCTCCAAGTATACAGGAGGTTTCTTTATTTGCTGATCAAAGAAATGCATTGAATCAGGTGCAAGTAGTACAAGAAGATAATCAGCCACCACGGAGAGAGTTAGTTGGCCAGAGTGTCAACGCACCTACTAGAGATGATCAGCAGACTGATGAGGAGACTGCTACTGACACTTAGTTTCAGCGGGAGTTAGAGGTGGCTTTGGACGATGATGATATAGTTTCAGGAGATACTCAACCACTAGAGGCCGATGAGCCTCACCAGAATGATATAGAAGTTGAACAAGTCCGTGAAGTAGAGGCACAAGAACAACAACCATTTGATATACAATATACAGTATCTGATTGGCTCAAAGATAGGATGAGAAGAAGCCCCAGTGAAGAGATTGATCCAGCGATAGAAATGGAAGAGTTGTTAAACAGGATCAACGCGCCTCCACAAAAGAAGAGAGCAAGAAAATTTTCAAAGATATCAACTGATGAGGATGGCTCTCGCACCCTTCATATGGCGGTGCCACAGGTTGATTGTGATCGAGATGAGGCAGTGCCAGAGAACTATGTGGTCACAACTTTGGAGTTAGGACGCCCCACAGGTGCACAGATTGTGGAGGAATGTGATAACTCCTACCATGCCCTCAAGGACAAATTATTTAAAAAGGAAGGAAAGTATAAGAAATTGAAAAGGGAGCATAAGGCTTTGATAGGATATATGCAGCAGTTGTCTCGTCCTTCTGGACAGGAAATTCTAGCAATAGAGCTTCTAGCCGAGTTATCCAAAGAGTTAGTTAGTGGCTTGTTGAAGTTGAGAAAGATGGCACATGAGGCAGATAAATGGGTTACAGGAGTTAGTGCTGAGACAAAAAAGTTCATGGAAGACCTTGCTTATGCTTTCCGGAAAGCTTCCAGTATTACGACACGTATGGAGGCAGTTGATCAGGCCTGGGGTGATGCTTCTGTTTATCAGAGCAAAGTTATTCAGTGTCTGGAGGCCTTGAGGCATGTTCCTTTGCAGATGTTGATTGATGGAGGAGTCATTCAGGGAATGATAGATATGACTTTTCTAGATGGTATTCTTGAGTAATCACAGGACGTGGTTTCTTCGATGCAGCACAGGCGGATTCAGCTAGAGTTCGAAAGGCTATGAAAAATATCATTGATGGAGTCCAGAACAATTTGGAGGCTATCTTTGCTAGACGACTGAATCCCGATGAGGTGACTACTGATAATTTGAGGGGTAGGCTGGTACCTTTCTTTTCAGAAGTGAGGACCTTTGTACAGGATGACTTTGAGAACACTTCTACTTTCTCCAGCTTGATTCAGAGCACGCAGGATTCCTTAGTCGCTTGGAAAAAATCTTGTGCACGACATGAACAGTCAGTCACGGTGTTAGAGTTTCAGCTTGATTGCATTCCACCTATTTCAGTTCAGGAGGTTGAGGCTGTACTTCGCAGATTCATTGAGTTTGCAGCCAGAGAGAAGGAGAATGGGAATGCACTACTGGACGATGATCTTCTAGAAGACTGATTCTGGGCATTAATTGCCTTTACTATTTTGGGAGTGAGTGGGAATCTTTGATTCATTTAATGTACCACTCCCCATTCTGGCAGTTTTTAGGGTTAGGGCTGAGGTGGCTCAATCTGAGCCTTTGATTTGATTGTAATCCTAGCCGTCCTTTGGATTGAGCCATCGATAAAAGGGGGAGTCCCCCTCATTTGTAATTCATTAGAATTAGATTGGACATCAGACTAGAGACTAGAGTAGAGAGATTTATTGTGTAGTTTAGCATAGCTTAGTTTGGAGGAGGAAAGTTTTCCTTTGAAATTTTTTGTAAGAGATTGTTGTGTAAAACTTTCATAATAGAAGATCTTTTCATTGATGGTGAAATTTGTCTTTGTTATGGACAGCTAGCATGGTTTCTTCATCCCTTTGAATCCAAGTAGCGTAGAGTAGCTTAAAGTAGTACAATTTTCATTTCATGCAAGTAGATAGTAGCTGTGGATGTGTGGCATTGATCAAGGCAACTTCATTTCATTCCATACCACTAGCGGCCTGCTGACGGCAAGTTTTCCTTGCGTGGTCTACTGGAGCATTTCATAAACTTAACTTCAGTTGTAGCTCATACCTTGGTATGCGTCGTTTTGACGTATCTTGATGCTGGGTCGTAACTTGAAAATTACTCGCTATCCCTTTGAAGATTGCACCTACTTTGTGTAAGCTGTCCAGCGTGAGGCGAAACAGAGTTTGGTAGAAGCTGTTGAGATTGATCCCACGTCCCGTCTTAGAGTAGAATCTAGAACCCTCTTACCCTTACACTCATTTACTTTCCGTTCATCTTTGGTTAGTTTTAGGAAAACGTACTTATTGCTAAATCATCCGCATTATACAAATCCCTTCCAATCATCCATCTACTGTTAACTGCAAGTATACTGAACAATTGTGTAAGTCCCCTCGTGAAAACAACAATTCACATCAAACCAACTGAGGGTATTTTAAGTATTTCAGAACCTTGGAGTTGAATGTGTGAACTTTCTTGCAATCTTAGCGCACGAAATTCTTTGATCAGGAGAGAATGGAGTAGCCTTCGGACAACTTTGTTCTGCTGATTGGTGCGGTCACAAAAATCACATCAACAGGCGCCTTTCCCAAGGTGGAATAGACGACCAGACTTAGCCATTTTCTGAGTTGTCTTCGTTTTATAGTGTTTCCTCAAAGACCTTGCACGTACGAGCGTTTGCCAAATCTCGAAGGCTGACGGCTGAGCTCGTTGAATAGCTGGTGTAATCACGCTCAAATCTCGTGAAGACTTCGAACGTGAACAACCTCATTTGACAGGCCTGAAATCTAGGCGCCTCTGGCCTACAAAAATACAATGAAATTGATATGCCAGTCCGCTCGTGAAATTACGTGCCTGGTTGAATCTCTGCCACAGTCTCGTAGAATGTCGGATTAACAGGCAACTTGGTGCATTGCGAAACTGGACTAGAGTAGAACTGATGTCAGGAAGACCTCATCAGCAAACTGGATCACCTTAAGGGTCATTTTGAAAAGCGCCCCTGAGCTATAGTTGCACTGGAAACGCATTTGAGGAAGTTTTGTGATGTCAAGTCTCTTTATTAGCTCATCTTCAGACATCGACTGCCGGAGCTCTGGGACTCGGATGACTGCGTTTGATAGCTCGTCGGACAGGCAGACTAATCTTGAAGAGTTTGATTGTATGCTTGAGCATTTATCACAAAATTTAGACCTTCAAAAAGAAGGACGCCCCTGGGCTACAGGGGCGCAATTCTGCTTTTCCTTGAGAAATCTTCAAGAATTGACCATTGAAATCATTATTTTGGCCACTGAAATGACCATTCAAAAGTATAATTGTCGTCGTGAAACGCTTCACCATGAAATGCCTTGTTCTGAGTCTTTGATTCAGGTTCTGATCAATGAAACTGCCTTTGACTGACAAAACATTAACAAAACTCCATGCTTGATATTGCCCAAAAACTGTATTTTACATCATTTTAGCGAGGTTTAGACTATTTTATGCAAAATGCCTTGATGAAGCAAAAAAAATTTGGTTTGGGTACAACACTTTGGCTAAGTATTTTAACATTTTCAAGAGGAGAAGTGCTAAATTTGAAAGGCAAAGACTTGAGAAAGTCCGCCATGTCTTGATAGGAGATGGAAAAGACTTAAAGAAGTCCGCCTAGGCCATGGCAAAGAAAAAATGAAGTTCGCCTAGCATGAAAGAGAAGAAGGAATAAAATTCGCCTAAGTATGGATGTCTGGAGAAAATTTGATAAAGTTGGCCAAGTATACAGAGAAAAATGTACAAGGCAAAGAGGCAAGAAAATCCACCCTTGGCTAAAAGAGGTTGAAATTTATCTAAGTATCATGGAATTTTTCCTAAGGGAGACATCCAAATACAAACCTTGCCTAGAGAAATTCGTCCAAACAAGAAAAAATTGATTTTGGCATGAGAAAATGTGCCCGACACAATTTGAAGTCCCCCATGGCAGAAGAAAATGAGGATCTGGCATAACATTTATTGGCAAGATGGCTAGAATTTAAACTTGGCTAGACGAAAATTGAAATAAATTTGGAAAATAAACTTTTAGCCAAAGAAAAAAGGAGAGAAAATCAAAATAGCCATGGGTCCAAAAACGAACGGGTTGGAAATAAATTAAATATTTTGACATTTTAATAATTTATTTCCAATACTTAGAAATATAAAATGTCTTGGATGAAATAATGGATGGAAAGGCAAGCTTCAAGTCTGCCCAAGGATGGATGTCCAAGACAAGTGCAAAGTCCACCCGGAGAAGTGTCCAAGACAGTCCAAAATCCGCCCTCAAGCATGATGGAAAATTTCTAAGGCATGAAGTGCCTAGAGGGGAGATGAAAATGGCAAAGACAAGTGAAAGTCCGACTTTGCCCAAGCATAGCATGTCCAAACCTTTATGAAGTCCGACTTTCCTCAAGCAAGGCATGTCCAAGGCAAAGTAAAGTCCGACCTAGGCCTATTGAAGAAAATGTCTTGAACATTATGAAGTCCGACTTTGATTGAATAAAAATGTCTAAGATTACAGCAAATGAATATGTCAAGACACAAGTAAAGTTTTCCAAAGGAGAGGATGAGAAAATTGGCTAAAATTCAGAAAATTGGCTAAGTGTTGGAAAGAAAACAAAAGAATAAAGAGGAAAAGTAAAGAAGAAATTAATAAAATCCTTAGCACAAGCCAAATTCAGAATTGAAGGAAAATCCACAGGCAAAGCTCGTTCGAGCATGGAGATGGCCAAAACCTCGGCTAAATGTTGAATGGTCCACATGAAGGTGTTACAAAATAGCCAAAATTTGGCTAAGTCTGGGAAATACTTCACAGAGGAAATTCCAATTTCCTCCATTGTGGTGAAAGCACAGAGGCATTCTTCTCCAAATTCTAGGCACTTGAAAGAAGCAATCAGGACAACTTCTTGAGGGATTTCATCCCCAGAAGAATTAAAAACAAGATTCCAATCAGAATCAGATGGTGACAAGAAGAGTGTTCTAAACACATCTCCATACTTAGACAATTTCTCGACACAAATTGGAGAATTCAGAGAGGAAATTCCAAGGAATAACATCAACCCAGTTCAAGCAGGAGGAATTTTGAAACAACCAACTTCAAGTCCAGACACTTGCTCCAAGGGTAGACTTCCAGACCTCAAAGATTCCAGTACAGGAAAGAAGAAGAAATCAAAGTCTCAAAAGGAGCTCCAAGATCTAAGCTAGGAAGGAACAAGTGCAAAGGACATAGTCATCGGCAAGGAAAATATTCTAAGGCAAGCACGTGGAAGAAAAACGAAGCAACCAAGGAAGGCATCCAACACGCTGAGGTGGCGCCTTGTCATCTTCCAACCAATCAAATTGTTCTGAATCAACATGCAACAACTTTCTATTTTATTGTTGATTTATATTTAGCAAAAAGGACAAGTGTCCTCGAATGTAATTTTCTCATTGGTCGAGAAGGAGTTGGTTGTGACAAACCCTAATTAGGGTTTTATTTTGTAATCTTGACCGTTGATCCTAAATCAATCTTGGCCATTGAATTGTAATTGGGGAGCCTATAAATTGAGCTCGCCCCTCATTTGTAAAAGTGTGGAGACATTATATGAAATTGTTACATTGAGACTATTTCTGATAATAAAAGCTCTTATGCATGATTTGCTTTGAATAACTTTTATTGTCAAGTAGTAAGCAAGGTTGCATATCTTCTTCTACCATAGATTAGAGTTAGAATTAAGTTAAGTAGAATTTGCTTGGAATATTGGTTAAGTGAATGAGAGATTGATCGTATAGATTCAATGGTGAAGTATTGCTCATACTTTCTTCGAATGGATGATTTGCATTCGATGCGTAAAGTTAGCTTGAGCTTATAATTGTGGAAACTTAACTTCAGTCTCATTCGAGGCTTGAAAATCATTATCACACCCCTTGAAGATTGCACCCACTTTGCGTAAGTTGTCCAAGGGAGGCGAAACAAAGTGCGGTTATCCCTTTCACTGAATCTTTATTGTCTCTTAAATTCTTAGGCATAGAATAGATCCCCTAGACCCTTATCCTTTTTGCCCTTTTTTTTTCGAGATCCAAATTGAAGTCCCGATTGAAGAAGCCTTTAATGATAAATCCGCCTAAGTCCCAAACTTGTGAAAATTTCTTTAACGTAAGTCCCCTTGTGTATTACCAGCAAATCACAACGCCCATTGAGCTTATCCACACGTCAAGACCTGACAAAAGAAACCTTGGAATTGCCATATGATCTTCTCGCAATCTTAGCATACGTGGTGGTTTTTCAAGAGAGGATAGAGTGTCTTTGGACATTTTATTCTGTGTGTTCGGTGGATGATAAAATGTACACCAACAGAAAGGAAATTCGGGAATTGTACATATACCCTTTCCGAAGAGATATTGAGCTCCATCTTGTGGAGACAAATCGATCATCAACTAATGTTGGCGACCATTCATTTCTTCGTCAATATGTCTAGTTTCGTCAAAAATTCTAAAGACAAGATTGTCTATGGTAGAACCTGCATAACATTCCTCTGGAACCATAGACATTACTTTCAGTTCCCTAATCAGAATTTGAAAATGTTTCTCGAGTAACTTCTGAGAGTCTGAACAAACACAATTCTAACTTTTTGTTCCGTAGTTCTCTATTACTTTGAGGAATCCTCCTAAACTTATATGACCTTGATCAACAACCTTATGATACAAATCACTTTGGTCCTGAAACTTGAGTCTTGCTAAATCCACCTTTATTCTTTGCCCTTTCTCAATAGGATTTCCATAAGTATCCATTGCATGCACTTCAAAGTCATGAATGACATCTTCAGGGCGCAAGCAGTTGTCCAATTCCTGCTTACTCAAGATCTCCACTTCAGACAAATCTCTTGGTAGCACTGTTATTGGCATTTCAGCATAACAAGACTCCTTAATATCGACACTTAAGGATGCTTCAAAACTAGGTCGCAGCAAATCCAAATTGTCTCCCAACAAAATTTTCACTCGCATATGCATTTTGTGTTGTATAAAATCTTTTCTCTGTAAGTCTTGATTATAAAGTCTGCCACCCTCATGTGGTCTAATGCTTCATCTTGAGATCCAAGTAGTTGCGGAAAGACATTTCAGCCTGAAAATCCACACCCGAATCCCACCAATTTTCTAAAATCTGATTTTGCAGCTCCTGTTGTTTGGGTTCATTTTCAATTTGAGGGTTATTCCTTTGGAGGAAATATAGGCATTAGAGGTCTAGAGTTTGCTGTTACAGTCCTCTTACCCTGATTTACAGTCCTCATACATTGATTTACAACCCTATTATTGACTGATTCATCCCCTTTTCCATTGTTTCTTTCATGGCCATTGTTCTTGCCATTGTTGTTATTGTTATTATTATTGCCCATCATATGTTGAGTCATTAGTGCACACATCTGAGCTATAGTTTGCTGCAACTCATGCTGCTCTAGCAAGATCATTCAATATTTCTCTTGTACTTGGTTCCCCATGCTCTCAATCACCCATATTTACCTCAACCTGTTCAACACTTGCTAGGGATCAATACCAATGTCACTGGGGGAATTCTGATGTATACCAAGAATACCTGAGATAGTTTCTCACTTTGGAATTTGAGGGGGCTCTCTCTTTCCCTCATAGAAGGTCTGCAACTTAATGGGTTTGTTTAAACATAGGGTAGCAGGAATAACCAACTTTGATACCGCTGTAATGACCACCCTATTTTTTTTTTCTTCCTTTGAGTTTTGGAACAATCAAATGGTGACTTACAATATTATTCAGAGAATACGTTCAGTCAACACTCCCACATGTTTAAATAGACAATTTTCATTCATTTTAATTGCTCAATTGCTGAGTACATAGAATATGGAAGTTTAAACAAATACCCAATAGAAAAACATTCAAATCCTAGTTTTTAAGCATACCCATGTTGGCTGTTCATGTATAGATCTGACGACATTTCTGTAACAGCAATCTAGAGCTCCAAAAATGATGCCGAAACCCACGATAATCACTTTCCCCACTCAAAAGTTTGCAATGCATATTGTAGAAGACTTGTCACCACTATTTGAAGAGATATGGGCACCAAAACCTAGGCATCCAACCCTAGGAAGTTCCCACACCCCTGCTTGTCTGCTGTACGACCCCTTGACAGCTGATAAACTCTTCATGAACCTCTTATCTTTGTTCAGACTTAAAAAATGCAAACCCATGCCTCCTTCTCAGCCCTTCTAAATCCCCTCAAATGATATTCTTGTTCACCACAAAGTCTTGAGCTACAATTAAATGGTAAGTCCAGCCCTAGAATGCTACAACCAGCTATATGGAGGTTCAACCTGAATCTTCAATGTTCCAAACTTATTATTGTCTTCGAAAACTTGCCTCAAAATTGTCTTTTCTAAAGTTAGGCAACAAGTTGATAAATTGTTTCAATAAAGCTCTTGCATAGTTCATGAATGAAACCACCTACAAATTAGCCAAGAAAGATCTTTCACTTTCGCAACTAATGTCCTCTATGAGGGTTTTCATCCTTACAAAGCCCTTGGATGAACGAAGTTCAAACGAGTAATAACTTATTATCAATTCTCAAGCATATCCCCAAATGAGCTCCCAAAACTCTTTTTATAACATTTCTGGAAGTTTTTTGGAAAATATAATATAAAATCATTTTATAAATTAAATGAGTCTTATTGCTCCGAAAAGTGATTTATATTATTATTTAAACATCTCCAGCACCAAAAATCACCTTTTTAGAATCCGACATTTTAAACTTTCAATTCTCATTCCAACGAGTTATTATACTAAGGTGCCCATTAAATTATTTTAATAAAATTAGCAACCTTAGTAAAAATAATTAAATTATAGCTCATTTATACATCCGATTGATGAGAATTGTCGAAAAGCATCGGAATCGAAATCTTACTGCATTGGAGTGATACCAATGATGAATAATGAGAATTGGACTTTACTGAGTGACTTACTATAAATAGATGCTCTCTCCAAGAATCTTGGAGAACACACTAGAAGCTCGAAATAACTTCGGAAAGTGTCATCCGAGTCCTTTAAATAATTTGAGCTTACTGGTAACATCAAATAACCCCTTTGATAAGGCTGATAAACATTGAGGTCATAACCCACTGTAATCCAAGAGAACCCAAAAATGGGAATAGAGGATATGGGTGAAAGGGGCATACATGAGATGGAATATTTGGCAATTGTAAAGAAATACCCAAAATATTCATCTTCATCGAATGAGATGTAAGTTAACACCACATACATAAATTATTGGTGCATTGAGACCCCATTTGTGGAAGACCACAAATAATGATGTATATTTTTTTGGCATAAAAGAGTCTCGTGGCACAAGTTTTTCCTTCAATGTTAAATATTTTTTGGGATCAAAGTAGTTTCACATATAATTTGGGACAAGTTTGGGTGCTTAGTTCATGTTGTGCATTTGACTTGTCTGGTGGTAATTTTCGTCTGTAAATTGAAATTCAAGTCTAAAGGAATTAGGTCATGCATGTTCCTCAAAATGGTGTTATGTGTATATTCAAAGACATTCGACTTGTATTGGAACTAAAAAGTTGAAACTTTTTATCTTTGAAAGTCCTCCTTAAGCATATCATCTAGGGTATTAACCCCCCTACCTTTTTTTGTTTTCATTGTTATAGTTGCATGCTTGTAAACTGCCATAGCTTCTCATTCTATATCTTGGGAAATATTAAAGATATTGGTTTTTCTTGCATTTAAAGTTATTAGCACGACCCATCCAATATCCATTTTCCCATCTGTCTATTAGGCCATCTATCTATCTTATATATTGTCTATATTATTAGTGCAAGCTATTTTCATCATTTATTATTCTCTGTAATACAAGAAAAGCTTAGAATTTTATTGGTTAGATTTTGATGATATGTGATTTCTTCTGTATTGCTTAATGTCAAAAAGTTTAAGGATTATTAATTTATTAGTTGGCCTGCGAAACTTTCATGTCATGTGTGCTGTTGTTAGAACCTAGGCATTTATGTTAACTATGGAGAGTACAAGATGAGTGGCTCTTCATTTCTTTTCCTCATTGCAAGCATTACTCATCATATAGGAGTGAAGATGCTTATAGTTGAAGTTAACTGGCAAACACATCTCATTATCAAGATTTATGATAAATCCTATGGGAGACGATGATGTGAGAGTATCATTTAATCAATTAAGTTGTGTTTTAATGCCTTTTTTGGTTGACCATTGACATTGAGTGGCATAAAATAATCATAAGACGGGACAAATGCATAACAATCAATAGCTAACTTCTCTTCAATAGTGTTACAATCCAATTGACATTGGCATAGATGCTCATATGAGGGAAGTGCCCCTCAGTTGAAAGAAGCTGATGAAGATCAAAGCTGGAAACAAAGACTTGAAACTAGTGTTGTAATACATATGTGACAAAGCTTAGGTCAAAATAACAAATGCCATCATCATCCACCAACTAAAAGAGGGTAAATGCAGGAACTTATAATGTCTATACAGAACCGTCTAGGACCAAGGGGATGGTTAGTCCTATGAAGATGCAATATACTTCCCTTAAAAACTCCTAATACCTAAGAATGATGAACCTCCATAAGTATAGAAAACTCTATAAATGCATGCCTGAGATTTTGATCTCTTAAGAATTAATTTCAATTGAAATGCTATTGAACTTTTAATGTGGTTTTATCTATATGTTGTTTCTCTAAAGGACTAGTATGTAAATACTAAATACACTTTTGCACTGAATTTGTGACCATCAGATAATGAGAATCATTCACTAGTTTTTACATTAGTTCCACTTTTCAATTCTAAATGTTGCTTTTTTGTTCATCTGTGTTCATGTATACGGTATATGCATGTATGTTTGCATGCTAAGAAGATAAAGATATTACTAATCTGTGTTGTTAGTGGTATGTTCTTTAAGATTTTTCTGTTTCCTGAGGTGGAAAGAGATTATTCCATTTCTGTTCACATGACTCTATAGGTTGAAAGATGGACAAAGCAATATCTTGCTTCAACTGGGGAAGGAAAACCAGATCGAAATCCAAACATGATGAAACTCATTGATTGGCTAAGGCAGCATATACCAGCTGAAGACTCTAGGAAAGGGTCAAAAATTGGTCTTGTTCATGGAGACTTCCGAATTGACAATCTAGTGTTCCATCCATCAGAGGTGAGAATGTTTACCCTTGCTAATTTTCAGTGTTCTCAAAACAATAACTTCTTGTGTATTAAATAATTTTTGTAGATGCATTAAAAATGTATGCATTCTTTTGTTTTTGTTACAAGGTGCAATGAAGATATGATCAATTAAAATCTCCTTATATTTATGGGTACTTGTCCTTCAGTCCTTGTAAAGGTGGTGAGTTGGGTGATTATCTGTGTTATTGCATTTACAATGTAACATACAGAGAAGAGCCTCTAGGGAAGGTAACAAAAATCCTTATGGGGAAAGTACAGCATAACAAAGACATACAACAGACAGGAAGAGTTACATATAGGTAAGATACTAAGATATATTCTAAATCTGCAATGACAAAGGAAGGTGAGATTTGAATTCAATTAGCCTTGCACTCCAAAAACTGAAGATTAATCTGGAGTAATTGTGACCTAAGAGGTTCTGATTTTTTTTTATATGTACCTATCCTTTTTTTTGGCTCTTTTTTCTACTTAGAGGCAGAAAAATTGAAGCATGGCAAGACTGGAAATTTTTAGTTTGACGTTAATGCGAGGGCATTTAAATTTTTTCTTTTGAGGTTTTCCTGTGAATAGAATTGTTTTAGAGTTAAAATATTACACACTAATGAGGTTTTTATTTTAATTTATACCCTAGAAAGGGTTCTGGTAAAAAATGTGGGCTGCCTCTAAAGGCCATGTTCAATGATGGTAGCACTTACTATTTTAGGACCATCCTTCTATTTTTTACGTAAGCCCTCTGAGGCAAAAGTAAAATAACTTTAAAAGAAAACTATACTCTTCTTTTATATTGGTATTTTTGAATGTTATATATTTATTTCTAACCTCTATGCATTATATTTCTAATTCCATTTACACCTTTGCCATGCTGTGCCAATGCCATGTAAATGTAATGCTACTATGGTTCAAATTACTAAGAGGAAATGACATAGATCCCTCAATTGTTGGCTCTTGGAGTAGTGCACAGCTGCTTGTAATTGCTAAAAGATGTCATCATTGTCATTAATAATGGATGACATAATAGCTCCCATGTAGCCCTGAATGGATTTTCCATGACTCTCACTAATAGAATCCAAGAACAAATGGAACATCTGCAAAACCAGATCATAACAATCATAATCGATCATGACAATGCACGATCTCACCTGTGCCATCAACTCAAGGATCTTGATCTTCCTTCCAAAAGTAGGACTACTAACATCTCCTATCCCAACCAAACTGTCAACAATCAGCTGCAATACTTTGCTCATTGTGCCAACATCATAGGGAACCCAAGGAGCTGTGATCCTCATAATCTGACTAATGCAAAGGGCAATAGTGAGCCTAATCTCATTGTCTCTGTGTCTCAAATACTTAAGCTTACCCAACGAAGACACTCCTGGAGTCACAGCAATCTGTAACAATGATGAAGGTGACTTCCCAACAAGACGTAAGCATTCTTCTAGTCGTCTCAACGTGACCAAAGTATCATACACAGATTTAGGTTGACTGCCCAACAAGACTTTGATGCTTGCTCAAAATGGGGACATGTTGATGTGTGTTTTGTGACACACCAAACATCAGAATAAAATGCCCAAAGACAGCTTATCCTCTCTTGAAAAACCACCGCATATGCTAAGATTACTAGAAAGGTCATACGGTAATTCCAATGTTTCGTTTGGGGGGGGTGGACAAGCTCAATGGATGATGTTATATGCTGATTTCACAAAGGGACTTATGCTAGGCTTGTTCAATTCACAATGAAGGTTTAGGCAATGAAGCTCTGTTGTTTGGGTCCTTCAAACAATTTGAAAAAAAATAAGGGTTTAGAAGTTCTAATCTACTACCTAAGAATTCAAGAGACGGTATTGACTTGGTGAAACCAATAACCACACTTTGCTTTACCACGCTCAACAACAACTACACAAAGTGGGTGAAATATTCAAGGGAGTGTGCTTATAATTTTCACGTCATGAATAACTACCATCAAATTGAACAATATTTATCCAGACAGAAGTTAAGCATCCACAACGTAAGCTTAGGCTAACTTTACACATTGAACAAAAATCATTCGTTCAAAGAAAGTATGAGCGGAAGATTCACCATAAATCAATACTTATCAGATCTTGCATTCTTCTAACATACATGAAATAAAATCTAAACTACGATGAGGGATAAGAACCATGCAAACTCCAAAATAAAGTTGTCACCATCAAAACAATGCATGTATTACTTATTACTTTGGCAGTCGTACGCAACAATTACTTATCTCAACATGTTTTGCAACATGCTCCCCTGCTTTACAAATGAGGAGTGAGCTCAATTTATAGGCTCCTTGATTACAATTCAATGGCCAAGATTGATTTAGAATCAATGATCGAGATTAAAATAAAACCCTAATTAGGGCTTGCCATAACTAACTCCTTCTCGACCAATGAGAAAATTACACTCAAGGATACTTGTCCTTTTTGCCAAATATGAACCCACAATAAAATAGAAAGTTGTTGAATTTGGACGTGCTGACTTGGAACAATTTGATTGGTTGAGGTGCCACTTCAGTAGGTTGGATGTCCGCCTTGGTCACTTTGTTCGTTTTTCCATATTCTTGCCTTAGAATATTTTCTTTGCCGATGACTCTGTCCTTTGTGCTCGTTTCTTCTTGGCTTTGATCTTGGATTCCTTTTGAGACTTTGATTTCTTCTTCTCACTTGTATTGGAAGTCTCGCCTTGGAACACATGTTTAGACTTGAAGTTATTAAGGTTTTCTTTCCTGATTGCTTCGAAATTCCCGCAAGCGCCTTGAGTTGGATTAGTGTTATTCCTTTGGATTTCCTCTCTGAATTATCCAATTTGTGTTAAGAAATTATTTTAGTGTGGAAATTTGTTTGGAACAATCTTCCTGTCACCATCTGATTCTGATTGAGATTTTGTCTTTAATTCTTCAGGGGATGAGATCCTTCAAGAAGTTGCCCTGGTTGCTTCAACAGGTTTGGGATTGTAGATGAAATCCTCCCAAGATGTCTGAATATTCTTTCAAGTGCCTTTAATTTGAAGAAGAATGCCTCTGTGCTTTCGCCACAATAGAGGAAATTGGAATTTTCTCTGTGAAGTATTTCCCATACTTAGCCAAATTTTGGCTATTCAAGTTCATTTTGTAACACCTTCATGCAGATTATTCAACATTTAGCCAAGATTTTGGCCATCTCGATGCTCGAATGAACTTTGCCTGTGGACTTGCCTTCAATTCTGAATCCGACTTGTGCTATGTAGGACAAATTCCACCCTTGGACAAGGATTTTATTCACTTCCTCTTTACTTTTCCTTTTTATTCCTCTTGTTTTCCTTCCAACACTTAGTCAATTTTCTGAATTTTTTATCCTCTTGGCTAGGCGGACTTCATGAACCTCATGCCATGGCTTCCTTGACTTGGGTGGACTTTCCTTCCAACTTGCCATTTCCTCTTCAAGTGTTGATTCTTTCTAATTCCTCCTACGTTCTTCGAGGCAGACACCTCACCTGTACGAAGCTCGAAGTTAGAAAAATACTCACAAATTGTAAAGAAGGCGATTTTATGATTGGAGAGTATTTAAATAAATTAATTAAAAAAATTCTAGAACTCGACTGCCTAGGCTGGTTGGAGAATAAATCTTAATAAAATGAAATTTAACCAGCCTTAATCTTTTTAAAAGAACATTCAAAGAATTTTTTAAACAATTTACTGGACTTTTAAAGTGGAAAACTGAAGTTTTTGTGCAAATCCAAGATAAAAATCTTTTTTTTTTTCTTCTTCAAATTCGCCAGTTATGACTTTGCAGTTGATTGAGAAATCTGAAAATAGAAGAAAAATGTTCAACCTTGTGCTCTGGAATTAATGTAACTTGCAGCTCAAGAAGAAAATAAGAAGAAGAAGGACGTCTTTGGCTGAGAGAAGTTTGCCTGTGAAAAAACTTAACCTGTGAATAATGAAAATTAAACTCACAAGCACTTCTTTTATAATAAAAAGTTTCCTTATTAGCTAGGGTCGATCTCTTCTTTGATTGGGTGCTTTGCTTTAAAACGCAAAAAGCAATCTTATCCTCTTTTGATTTTTCAAGGTGTCCCTTTTGCTTGCTTGTTAAGTTTTTATTTTAAAATAAAAACTTAAGTTATTTTATTCTCCTTTTGCCTTTAGAAAAATTCGACTTCTAAGTGGACTAATCCACTTTTCAACTGGATTTTTCCCTTTACCAAGGCAACTCCCTGGATTTTTCCCTTTACCAAGGCAACTCCTTGCCTTAGAAAAAAATTTCAATTCTCTCCTTCAAAATTCGACTTTCAACTGGAATTTTCATCTTTCTAACTGGAATTTAACTTCATTTTGAAATTCTTTAAGTCCAATTCAAATTTTTTTACTTGCCTTAGTCAATTTTCATCATTTTCCAACTGGAATTTCGAATCATCCAACTGGATTTCCTTGTACTGGGCGAATTTTTTCACAAGACTTTTCAAATGGACGAATTTTAACTGGATTTTTGAATGGATTTTTCAAAGATTGAACTGAATTTCCTCATGGGCGCATCTCTCCAGACTTAGGCAAATTTTATCATGATTTTCTTGCTTTTTACCTGATTTCCTCGTTGATTTTCTCGGTTGAAGGTGCGATTTTTCAATTGATTTTCCAGCTTTTGCATGCACTTTTCCTTGCTTTTCTCATCTTTGCATGCGCTTTTCCTTTGCTTTTTTCATGATTTTTCGATTTTGAAAGATTTTTTGCTTGAATTTTGCATGCTTTTCAATTCTAAAAGTGGAAACTTTCGACTCCACTGCCAGTGAGACCTAGCACTTTCTAAAAATAGAAACTTACTAAAAATAGAAAAAAGCAAAAAGCAACTTTCTAAAAATAGTAAATTCCAGATTGGTCCAGAAATGCCAAAAACGAAAAAAGCAAAAAAGCAAAAAAATAGAATCCCTAAAAAATAGAAAGTGTCAGAATTGAGCGAAAGCACAGGCGATCCTCGTCTACTGGGTCTTCTAAGCACTTCTATGACGTTCATGTTCTGTTTCAGGCTCAAATTCTCAACTTAGCTTGGGTGATGACTCCAGACTTTGACATGAAATTCTCAGAGCAATAGAGATTATGAAATTGCCACTCAAAGCTAAACCTTAAGAGCAAACCAACGAGGGTCCCCATTTGCAATGGGGCGATGTGTGAAAAGGTCACAACAAGACATTACATATTACCCTTAGAAGTGACCTTAATCTCCTAAATCCACTCATCAAATTCAAAGTGCTTGAGCTTCTCACCAACACTAGTGAGGATATGGTGTTTAGTGATTGAAATAATTACTATGTCATCTTTGTCAAGCGTCTTGAAAGAATCTTCAATCTGCATGTAAAAGTTATGCCTTCATGTTGTGTTGTATCACATCTGAAAAACAAGGGTAATTATTGGCACTACTAATTTGTTTGGGAATGGCATGTGGTTTGCATGTTTGCATTTGCAAAAGGCAGTCATTGTAATCATAAATTTTTGAAAATTTTAAATCCAATTTGATCATGGTTCAGGAAGGGCATGCAATTTATTTGTTGGGTTCTTCATGGATTCATTTGGGATGAACCCATAGTTGTTTGCATGCGCCTTGACAAAATCCCTTGGTGAATTGGTTCCAAATCCAAATTGGGTAGAACTTGATCCTAGATTGTAATAACCCCCACAAGGCATTCAGTCAAATCCACATTAAACTCTTTGTAGAAACCCTAGTTTCCCCCTGACACTGCTCCTGACTGATTTTTAGGTTTTTCTGATGGTTTTTGGTTTTTTTTGCAAATTTTGTGTTTTCAATGCAATAAATGAAGGTACGATTTTGACAATAAATTGAAATAAATTCTATAAAAATTAAATAACTCTGAAATGGATTGAAAATGGACGCCAGTATCTTTATTTGTTCTTCTCTACTGATTACAGAAATACCCAGATACATGCAATGAATAAAATAAAGAATTTTCAATATTTTTGGAACCTGGTATTTGCTGCTACAGAAGTATAGAAATGTACGGCTGCATTAAATGAAGTCCCTTTCCTTCTGTTTGATGATCTCTGGTGACTCCCAGATAGTTGGCGCCTCCCTTGATGCAAACTGGAACCCTCTGTCAAAGGCGTTTCCTTTTATTTGATGAGTACGGCTCTCTCAAGTGGTACGGCCTGCTGTACAGTAGTACGGCCTGACAGAATCTGCAATTAATGTTGTACGGCTTCACCAAAAATCAATGCTTGTGTCTCTGTAATGGGCGCCCAGGTAGATAGATGGTATCTGAATGCAAACAACTGAAAAGAACTGAAGATATGAATTTCTCTGAAGCTCTGTAGTTTCCTCTGGATGAGAAAACCTCTGCTGGCAATAAATCAAGTGATATTCCACACCCTCTGAATTGCTTTCCGATGGAGA